>PVJC01003332.1:0-71483 GCA_004026665.1 Murina feae
GACCCAACGTCCCAGCAAGGCTGGCTGGACGCAGGTTTCTGTGATTTATCTCCTATAATTGATGCTGTTCCTTGAAGGCCTGGGGTTATCTTCTATAATTGATACACTGTTCCTTTAAGGCGGCCTTCTAACTAACGAAGCCTCCTTTGCTTCACCTGGCAGCGTCTATAATGAAACAATTGTTACTTTTACTGGTTAGGCCCGGGCTGCTCTTTCCTTCAGCTGCGGAGGATTCTGTGATTGTTACATTGTTTCAAAGCTGTGTTTTGCTAGAGGTAGTTTAATCGGAGCTGAGCTGAGCGGGCGCAGCTTCACTTTCGCTCCTGCCGCAATGGAAAGGGCTGTTTACTCAGGTCCGTGAGTGGCGGCCGCCATGTTGGCTGGGCTAATTTGCATACAACTGCTCTGATTGGCTGGTGGGCGTGGCTTACCCTGTCTCAGAGAAACGGTTAATTTTAATATTTCGCTTTTATAGAGTAGATTAGTTTCAGGTGTGTAGTATATTGGTTAGACAGTCATATACTTTGCAAAGGGTTCTCTCCGATATTTCAAGTACCGACTTGGCATCATACTTAGTTATTGCAATACTATTGACCATCTTCCCTAGGCTGTTCTTTACATCCTCATGACTATTTCATGCCTACCAATTTCTACTTTTTAACCCCTTCACCTTTTTTACCCAGCTTGTGAGTTTCTTAAAAGTAGATGCCATACCTATTATACTACTACATTAGTGTCTAAGTCAGATCTGACTTAGCACCCAGCGAGCATTGTGGTGTTCAATGCATGAATGAGTGAATGAATGAATGAGTGAAAGAGGGGATTGATGAGAATGAAAAATGGAATGGCCTAGGTAGTGGATGAGTATATGTGAATATATTTTAATATAATTAATATGTAGATGAATATATACACACGAGAATATATGTGTAAATGAGTGAACCTATGAATGGATTCATGAAGTGATAAATAAGTGAATGGTGAGATAGATGAGGGATTGGCTGAGGCAGGAATGTTATTGACATAATGAAAAACGTTTCTGAAAAGGTAAATGAATGAATAAATTAATTATTGCCCCAGGACCCTGGACCTGATGTTGGCTCAGGAGTGCCATAAAAGGCACATGGCTTTGGTGAAAATTTGTGTCACTCTGAGAAAATGGGGGAAAAAAAGAGTCTGGGAGGTGAACAAAACTAGTGGTATCTTTCCTGGTGTTTGAAGATCATTAAGAAATAAATCAGTATTCAGAATTTGCTGTTACACTAGGCACCGGGATCAGGGAATGCTAGAGAAACACGAGCAGGTGGGAAGGGCACACAGATTATGGGGAGGGTGGCAGGAAGGAATCGAGGCTGGGAAATTGAGGTGGCATTCTGTGTGTTACAAGGTCCTTCAATATCAAGCTCACCGTGTAACTGGCTCTTTCATGTAAAGTAATTATCGCAACAATTAGCTATTTCATTCCTACTGTACCTAACAGCATAGAACAGTCTCTCTTTGATTTCTGTCTTGAGATTCCCAAATTCTTCAAGAGAAGCCCTCCCTCTTTCCATGTGCATTCGCTTAATCAATGGTTAGAACTAGACCCTTTCTGCTGGAGTCGGAGGCAATTGTGATGAATTTGGCAAGTTGAACATCACACGTGGCCCTATTCGATATTTTGCCAGATCTCATATGCGTATAACTTTTGCTACATCTCCTTCAACCACTAATTTCATAATTTTGTCAGGAGAAGCTGTCAAGTTGTCCAGAATGATTTGTTCTGCATGCACCTTATGCTCCTTATCGGTCACTCTTTCATTCTCTCTCTAATGCTTACGGATTTTCTCTGAGTACATCAGTCCAATTATTTTACTCAGTATTGACACCTGGCTTACTGCACAGTGATTTGCAGGATTAGCTCTCATTAACTTCCTTGGATGGCCAGTCTGCGTTTGGTCAATGTCATGGTTTCACAGCCACCACTCTCTGACCTCTGCTTCCTTCTGTGTACACCCATTGGCCACTGCTGGGTGACATTGCTGGCTGTTTGCTGATTGTGTAGGCATTCCTCGGCCTTCACACCCAGATGCCCCAATGACCCAGGCTGTTGTGCATATAGAATGACAGGAAACTAGAAGTGGAAATATCCTTCAAGAAGGGGTGTCTTGTGGAGAAAGAGCCCAGAGGTTCTTGGATTGCAAACCTGCCTTCTCCACCCAAGTGTTTTGTGACTTGGGGCAGGTGACCACCTCTCCCTGGATCTCACCTTTTAAAAAATATATATTTTTATTGATTTTAAAGAGGGAGAGAGAGAGAGAGAGAGAGAGAGAGAGAGAGAGAGAGAGAGGCATTAATGATGAGAGAGAATCATTGATCAGCTGATTCTGATAGAGCCTGCAACCTGGGCATGTGCTCTGACCTGGAATTGAGCCGTGACCTCTGGTTCATGGATCAACACTCAACCACTGAGCCATGCTGGCCGGGCTCACCTTTTTTTTTTTCCCAATCTGGAAAATAGGACTAAGTGAATTTCCAGGGGGTTACTGGAGATATAAAATAGGGCAGATGGTTCATACTCTCAGCACTGGGCCTGCTGGGAGCTTGGTGGTTAACTTGTTAGCTGTGGCCCACTATCCTGCACTGTATCCAGTGCCCTCCCTTTACAAAGGAAGGAGCAGACCTAGGAAGGAGACGCAGGAAAGATCTCATAGAACGTGAACCCCACAGAAGGCCTGTCTCTCCTTGCTCAGTGCAACTCCCTAGGCCTAGCTTGGCCCCCCACCCCTCCCTGTAAATTACATAGAGGTGGATGTAACCCCATGCAAGGATCAGTCAACACTAACCCTCATTGGGGCTCCCTCGCACGGTGCTCACCCTGCACACCTGTATGTAGAAGCCCTGCATCTTCCCCCATGCCATGAACAATGAGATTTGAAAGCCTCTTCCAATCCTGGGGTGCTATGATCTGGCCCCCTTCTTTGAGATGTCCTGAACAAATACACCTGAAGGCTTAGATTTTTTTTTCTCTCTTTGCTTTTATAAGTGAAGACAGTGGGGGAGCAAATATGAGCGGGTCCATAAGGGAATCTCATACAACGGCTAGAGCAAAACAAACAAAAAGAATGGGCCCACGTTAAATTAATTTCATTGATTTCTTTTTTCCTTCCTCTCCTTTAAAACCTCCGAGTGTGGAGGTTATAATTAGACCATTTATTGTCTTCCACTGAGGGACTTGGCAGAAATGCCATCTCCAAGGGCTGGGAGTTCCTTGTTTACATATCACCCTTCAGGACCAGAGCACACACAGTCTTTCCTTCCAGCCCAAGTCATATTCCAGTCCCTTTTATGACATGTCCCCGCAATTCTATTACCTGCTCACTGTCTCAGTGACTCAGCCCCAGTGGCTGCAGTAGTGATGACTCTCAGAGCTCAGGTAATGAATGGCACAGGCATTGAGGTGGCTCCAGATCCAGCAGCCACTAAGTCTCAGCTCAACAGGATTCCAGGCCATGGCGTCACGCATAATGCATGATTGTGCACTGCCCATGTGTACCCCTGCTGGTGGGTCTGTGGGAGGGAGGCTATGGGAATTTGAGTTTATAACCCAGATCCTGAATGTTGGTGGTCACAGGGAGGAAAGTGAGCTGTCTGGTTGTGCAGAGTGTTGGCTAGGAGATTGGCAGGAGGGGCGGGAAGGATATGTTGGTAAATATGAACGAGTCTAGGCTTCACTAGGATGACCACATGGCTGACTGGTTAAGAGTTGTCATCTCTAGAGCAAGATGACCAGGGGTGAGATCTTCCTGTGGCTGTCTAGCCTAGCTGGGTATCCCAGTGCTAAGGAACTGAGACTAAGCTTCCTCATCTATAGGATGGAATAATAATCTGCTGAGGGCATTGAGTGGAATAATGCAAGCAAAGCTCTTTGCCCTGCACCTTAGTGTTGGCCACTGTTATTAATGCTAACCCTTCTGCCCAAAGGAAATCTCTATCTTCAGATCCCACACAAGCCGCCTGCATAGACCTGGGATACCTCCTCCACACGGATGGTTATGATTTGGCCACTCTAGAGTAGAGAGCACTGGAGATGTAGATTCTCAAGGACATTGGGTAACCGTGGGCAAGCTCCTTCCTGCCCTTGGTCCCCAGCCTTCTCATCCACAAATGAGTGGCCGGAGTAGGTCAGGCTGTTTCTCGGAGGGGCATGGAGTCTTCAGAAGAGCCTCAGGAGTCCCTGGCAGAGGGGCACAGATGGGTGGGGGCTGCAGAGTACTCCATCTAATATCTGTTCCACATGTGGGAGTTCTACACTCTAATTCTGCTACAAATAAGTGAAAGAAATGTGAAAACCATAGCTCTAGCAGATCACTGATGTGCTTATAGTTTCAATGGCACATGATTCTACAGTTTTCTGGTGGAAGAAGCCAGGCAAGCTGAGGGTCTCTCTCTTAAACTATAAAAAATAGCTATGCTAGGGCTGTAGGGCTGGGTTGGGTACAAGGCATGCCTTAGAAGTGTAAGGACATCCTAAATCTGTCTGTCTAGGCTAGAGATCTGATTCTGTAGGAGACAGGCAGAGACAGAGCTGATTCCGTGCAGGCCTGTGTACCTCACCTGCTTGGTGCTATTGAACAAGATTGTTCACCTCTTTGAACCTCAGCATTCTTATCTGTGAAATGGGGACAGTGCTCCTACTGTAATGCATGTTTTTCCTCCCCTCCTCTCCACCTGAATCTGAATTCTGTGTTTACACTTACCCTTCAAGTCCTATCCTTAAGTAAAGTGCCCCCTTATGAAGGATAGTCCTCATCTACCTTCCCTGCCATTAGCGGTCTTCTCTGTGATCTCTGGTCCTCACAACCTCCACACTCAGCATATCCATCCTTGAGCCACAGGCCTCTGGGGCAGAGTTTTGGCAGGAGACTTCCAGGAAGATAGGAACTACTGCTGTAAACTAGAAAGTCCCCTACGGGGCCCCTTGAGCAGCGCAAATACACATTGGTACAGAGTTGTGGCCTAAGACTTTACAGTGAGAAGTAGGTATATTCCAAAGACTAGGGGCCCCAGACCAGATAGGGAGCAAAAATTTCAGAGATGGATTTCTAGCTCCTGGAGGGATAGCAGCAAGGATCAAAAGAACATTGCTGCCCTAACCGATTTGGCTCAGTGGATAGAGTGTCAGCTTTTGGACTGAATGGTCCCAGGTTCGATTCCAGTCAAGGGCATGTACCTTGGTTGTGGGCACATCCCCAGTAGGGGGTGTGCAGGAGCAGCTGATCGATGTTCTCATTCATCAATGTTTCTAACTCTCTATCCCTCTCCCTTCCTCTCTGTAAAAAATAAAATATATTTTTAAAAAAAAAAAAAAAAAGAACATGGCTGGTTATCTGGGCAGGTTATCAAGACAGTCATCAGGCAAATAGGATGGAGTCCCAGTGTCCAAACTGGTTCCAGAGGTAAGAGTGAACTCAGAGGCCAGCCTAATTTTCCCCTCCTCCGTTCCTGTCTTTATTTTTTAATTAAAAATTGTGCTCTTCTAGGAAAGCCTCAGGCAAGCAGGAGAGACATGTTTGGAAAGAAATAATGACTGTACCACTCGGTGCGCACTTAACAAACATGAGTCCCAAGTGCTAACGTGAAGCTAAGTCCCTGAGCTCTGACCCAGAGGTTCATAAATTTCCTCCCATTAAAATCGGGTCCTGGTAACTGTAGCCAAGATGAAGCTGCGATCTGGAGTCACATGGCTCTGGTGTGGGGAGAAGAGAGCTGGGGCTGTGTGGGGGAGGAGTGGTGGGGAACACACTCCTGAGAATGGGATCATTTAAATCCATGGTAAACTTCTGGCTGACAGTCTTCTAAGGGGCAGCTTACATGGCAGGGCTCAGATTGATAATGCCCTGCCTCAATTACTAGTAGATGACTGGTTGGCCTTTGCTGGACCTGATCTCTGCTTCTTTGCCCTCAGCTTATGGCCACCTGGAGTCCAATTTTGGAGTTTGCAATCCTTTAATAGTGCTCTTCGTCACTTTGCCTAGATCTGCTGAGAAACGAGGGTAATGTTTAATATATTTCATAAATGTAATGGCATGGACACCAAATAATCAGAATGGAACCTGGGACTATCAGATTGACTGTCTGTCATTAATAAGAAGAAGGGTCATATTCATGAGTACCAGTGGAACACTAGCCCTGATGCCGCGCCCCAGCCACTCCATGTGACCTAGATCTTCCCTGGCCTGCCTACACTCTTGGCTGCCTGGCCAAGTGGTCTTGACCACTTCTAAATGGATGTGACTGTACCATGGTTGGGTATGGCAATGACCACTGTCCATGGTCCTGACTGGAACCTTGCACTTGACCCATAAATCTCTCCATCGTCCAGTCATTCCTTGGGGAGGCCTCCTGCCCTTGAAAGGAAGATGATATATCTTGTCCCTCATACTAGAGGCCCAGTGCATGAAATTTGTGCACAGGAAGGGTCCCTAGGCCTGGTGGTGATCAGAGCCGATCAGGTTCCCCGCCTTCCCACGTTCTCCTTCCCTCACCACCTGCCTCCCTGCTTCCTATTTCCCTCATATCCTCAGTACCCTGCTGCTACTCTGGTTGCCTGCCATGTTCTGAGCTGGCCCTAGGTGGTCAACACACGTCATCGCAAGCGATCGAACTCCCGGTCTCCTGGTTGAACTCCCAAGGGGACACTTAGCCATATATATATATATATATATATATATATATATATATATATATATATATATATATATATATATAGATTAGCCTTTTATATATATAGATTCTCTCAATTGCATATATAATAGGTAATTTCAGATAATATGATTATATGATAAATACTGTGGTGACTTAGATTCATTCATTCATTTATTCATGAGCCCCTACTGTGTGCTAGACTCTGAGCTAGGTGCCACAGATGGAAACATGAGCCAGATCCTATCCCTATCCTCTGGGTTACTCAGGGGCTGGTAGGGGAGATCGCAGTATGAAGTAAATATAAAGTACTCTTTGACAAGTGTTGTAGGAATAACTACCATTTATCCTGTGCTGAGCACTATGCCAAGAGCTTTAAGTGGAGTGGCTTACTTCTTCCTCACAACAACTCTATGAGGTGGGTTATGCATGTCCCCATTCTGTAGATGAAGAAATGGCAACACTGATAGGTTAGTGACCCAAGCAGTAAGTGCCTTGAACCAGGTCTTGTCTAGTCTGCTTGACAACTCAATAGCCCACTTGTTTAATCACTGGTTCTCTGCTTATTTTGTGTTACAGAAGATGCATGAAAAACAGAGGGCACATGATGTGGCCAGGTCACCTGAGAAGGTTTCTAAATGGTGATACCTGAGTTGAATTTTGAAGGGCGAGTAGTTATAGGAAAGGACAAAGGAATGACTATTTGAGGCAGAGAAATCAACAGAAGAAGAGGCACTAAACTTGGGAAGAAAGCACTTAAGACCCCAAATGGTTTGCTCTTTTGGGAACATGGGGTTGGTCTTTGGAGGGGGAAATAGAAAGGTGATCAAAGTCATGTAAGGCGGGGCTCTGCACCATTGGCTCTTGGAAGGGCATCTTAGTTAAAAATTAATGTAGCGTAGGAAGAAAACAAGACTGAAGCATGTGGAGGTGTCCATGGGGAAAACCCTCTTGGGGGGGCCTTCGCAAGAACTTTCCACTGAGGCATCTTGTCTTTGCCGTAGGGATCTCATTAGCACCTTGAAAAAGGTGCATGCAAGCACACACGTGTTTGTGAATGTGAAACTGACAAACTGGAAGGGAAGATGGGAGAGTGAGGCCCCACTCTTGTCCCCGCCCCTAAGTAATCTGCCAGAAGCAAGGCCCCACAAGGAAGTGTTTCAAGTCTGGAGTTGTTTATCCTAGAGAAGGAAACTCTCAGGGGAGAAGTGAGAAGTCATGTCTCAGAGATAGTGACAAGGTATAGAGAAAGGGAAAGAGCCCGGCTTGGGGGTCGGCAACACTTGTGAAACTTTTGGAAAATGACATCACCTCTGTGGAACTTGAACTTTTTTAGGGTAAAGGAGAAACTTGTTAGTGGTCCTGCGGCACTATCCTGAAAATCAGAGATACTGTATGTAAGGCACTTGGCACATAACCAACACTCAGCAAGGTGGGAGCCGCTGTCGCTATAATGGTTGTCCAGTAGAGAATGTAGGTGAGGGCATGACTAGTCTTGCAAAATTCCCCAATCAGCTATATTCCTGGCAACCAGGGGACAGCCTCATGTAATCTGTATAAATCTCCACCACAGTGCGGACTGGTGCCATTGCCCATTGATGGCCTCCAGTATCAGCCTCCTCCCCAGCTCTGCATGGCTTTCTGAAACATTAATAGAGCTTGTTTAAGCCTCTCACACAACCTTCGCCTTCCTTTCTCTTCTACTTATTAAAGGAAAAGCATGAGACCATCAGGCAAGGAGGGGCATAGCTTCCAGTCCCCTTCCCACAAGTCTGCATACACACCCACTCCTGTCTTAGAGGAAGAGATGTTTCTTCACTTGCCTACTACTGAGTTAATCCCCTCAATCTTTTCAGAAACCTAATTGTGGCAATAGCCCCCCCCCCTTTATTTCTTAAATGTCTTCATCCCTTCTATCATTCCCCTCAGTCTATAAATGTGTTCGTTTCTCCCATCCTGTCCTCTCTTCACACTTTGATTGCCTTCAGCTACCACCGTATGTTTCCCATTCACAGCCAGCCTCCTTGGAAGGGAAGTCTGTGCAAATGGTCTCCAGTCCCTCACTTCCCACTTGTTTCCCACCCACCACAGCCTGGCTCCTGCACGTGCCACCCAGGGAATGCTTTCCCCGAGGCCACGAGTGCACCCGCTCATGGTTATCCCACATCTCGCTTTTCTCCTTGCACCAACTCTTCTGTTTAGCACCATGCTTCATTTTCTCTCTTGAGAACTTCTTCCCTGCCCCTCCCCTCCTTCCCCCCACCAATTCTCCTGGTGTTCTTCTCACCTCTATGGACATGCCCCAGCCTTGGTGAGCATGATCCTCTCTGCATGTTGGCAGTCTTTCCGTCTTCCCTCTCCACGGGTGCTCTGTTCCCAGCCTGTATCCCCAGCCCAGGTCCTTCTTCAGAGCTAGTCAGGTGTTTCCAACCTCCCCAGGACACTCTACAAGATTAGTTCAGATTTGAGTTCTAAACGAAACCATTTGGTAGTCAACAACATGTAGATAATTTTTTTAAAAATATTTTTATTAATTTCAGAGAGGGAGGGAGAGGGAAAAGACACATCAATGATGAGAGAGAATTGTCCATCGACTGCCTCCTGCATGCCCCACACTAGGGATCCAGACCGGGTATCTAACTTGGCCTCCTGGATCATAGGTCGATGCTCCACCACTGAGCCATGCTTGCCAGGCTACATAATTTTTTTAAATAAAAATTTTAGTTGAGATCAAAGAGAGGACAAATCGTGGAAAAAGCCAGGGCAGATTACTTAGGGGCAGGGATAAGAGAAGTGCCTAGCCAAGATGACAGAGAAGGAGTAGCTGGGGAGGCAGGAGGAGGAGGAAATACCAGAGGGAGATGTCACCATCCCCAGAACAGACTTCAGAGAGAGCGTGATCATCTGTGTCCCATGCTGCTCAGAGGTCACCTGGAAGGAAGATGGGCACCAGGGAGTTTGACAAATTGGAAGTAATCGGTGACCGTGATGGGTGTGAAATGAGTCTGACAAAGCAGGTTGGAATAGGTTTGGGGAGGATGAACGTGGGAAATTGTCAGCCAGATAAACCCTTTTCGAAGAGGAATTTTGCACATTGGACTGGGGGAGTTTACAATTTATTATGATTGTCTTTTTACCTGTACAACTCCCCTTCCAGGCGGCTAAGCGCTTGAAGACGGGCTCATCATTTTTTTGCTGAGTTGTGTTTTGCTTTCATTTTCAATACATCAGGTTTGACACAATGTAGGTCTTTAGCAACTTTTGTCTTAAAAGAGAACAAGAGCCATCCTCCAGGACAAGGGTTGTTTGGGGGGTGGCGGGGGAGGTAAGGATCTCTCTCTCTTGCTGCAGATGTGCAGTCCAGGAGTGGAGAGCTTTCTCCTTCTCTCCCTCCCACCCTCCCTCCCACCCTTCTTCCCTTCCTTCCAGAGATATTTACTGCATGACTCCTCTGTGCTGTGCTCTCTACCTTTTAACTTTCAAGGGCTCTCAAGGTCATATTCCCAGGTGTCAGCTACAGGGACCTCTGATCACAGAGGGTGTCTGAGCACAGTTCACCAGGAGTTTCTGCCCCTCCTGCTGTGATGGGTGGGGGACAGGAGACCAGAAGGAAGGCCTGGCATTGCCAGCGTGCCTTTGAAGAAGCCTGGCCATCTCTCGTCTGCAGAGCTGCTCCGCTCACAGACACACTCATCATTAGCATCGCCTTGTTACCATGCTGTTAGCAGCTGTTGGCTCCTCTGTGCCCGATGCTCTCCTCGGCTTTGAAATATTGTGTCAGACCCATGCATGCCTGGAGAACAAGGGTCCAAGTTCAGTGGAATGTCTCTTACATGGTGCATCCTCCAAGGCTGCCTCCGGGCATCATGTGTAATTAACCCCAACAATCACCCTCGCCTTGCCTCTCGCAAGCCTCCCCTTCCTCTCCTGGCAGGAGACAGGCTCTGGAAGTCTGCTCAGAGCAGCCAGTTAGAGCAGTCGGGCCAGGGCCTGAGCGGGCTGGAGGGCAAGGAGAGAGAAGCATGCCAGCTCAATGGGTGCTGCAGGCTCGGTCCTCTCCATCCCCTGGCTGTGCGTGCGTGCCTGTTTGTAGGTAAATGTGTGTGAGTCTGTTTGTGTGTATCTATCTGAGTACAAGTCTGTGTGTGCCCTATGTATATGTGTATACATATACATAGTATATATGGGTGTGAGTGTGTGTGGGTGTGTGTTTATGTGTATATGATTGTGTATATGTAGTGTGTGTGCACATGGGCCTGGGCCTATGGCGTGGGAGGGATGAAGTTTTGCTCAGTGGATTGACATCCGTTGGTCACAGCTCCGGGCCATTTGTCCAGGATACCTGCCCTACCTTGGCTTCTTTACAGTAACTATTACCAGTGACCATGGATTGAGACTATCCATTCTGTTTGAGTCACTTAGATACATTTTTATTTACAATTTAATAGGCTTATTAATAGGTAATATTAGTCCCCTTTTCACTCAGGAATAAAAGGGAAAATTATTTGCACAAGACCACACATCCTCTATCTGCCCCTCTCACCCCCCGCTGCCCCATAAAGTTAACATATGTTCCTGCAGAAAATCCAAGCAATATTTTTAACAAGTAAACGTCACCAGAAGTCTCATCTGTGTGCGGCCACCTTCACATCTGTGTGTGACCCTCCTCCCAAATAGCCTCTGTGTTTGTGGTCACATATTATGTGTAGATCATGTTATATAGCTAGGATGGTGCCATATATGCTTATCTTTTTTCACTTAGTGTCCCCTAGATACCTTTCCCTTCTAATTTACAAAGATCGGCTATATGTTTTTTTAATGTCTGCACAGGACTCCATCCCGCAGACGAATAATTCACCCAATCAATCTCTTATTGACAGACATTTAGATCCTCTGTAGCTTTTCACTGTCATAAACTGTGTGGTGATGAGCATCTTTGTAAATACAGCTGCGAGCATTTGATCGATTGTCTCCTTAGGATAAATCCAGGATTAAAACCTCTTGGGCAAGAGTATGCACATGTAACGATTGATGCCCAGAGCCACACAGCCTCCAGAAAGGTCAGATCAGTTTACTCTGCAAGTCCTTGAGGCCCTGGCTTGGCCAGGTACTAAGCCAGCCAGAGGGGAGGCAGCTGGTGTTGTTGGGGATCCTGACTCAGCTTCCAGAACTGTTGCAGGAAAGACTTGGTGTTGCCCGGACCTGGTTGGTCCAGGACTCAGGGGCCCGGAGCTGTCCTGAGATTCTGCTGCAGGGTGCCCGGGAGATGATGCAGGGACCATAGGACACCAGGCCTTTCTCTTCGAGGAAACGTTCATTAGGCTGCTCGACCGAGTCAGAGGGTGCTCTTCTGTAGAACTCGGGCCTCTACTCCAAAGGCACCCCCTTGGGCTGGATTGCCTTAATTCAGCCCCATGCTGTCTTAGTCCTCAGATTTGTCATTAGCAGGCACTGCACTTCACACAGCATTTCTGAAAGAGAGAGAGGACTGTCACAGGATTCAGTGAGGAGAAAGGCAGTCAGTGCCAGATGTGGGCTGAGCATGCAGGCACGCGCAGGCACAAAGGCACAGAGGGGCCTTCCAGAAGGACCAAGGGGCAGATGGATGCCTGCATTTGACCATGATTCTTTTTTAAGATGCCTACTGCCCTTGCCTTTCCATTAAAATAACAGGAGACAGTTCCGACGCTCAGACGCCTGAACTCACATAAAGGTGAACCCACATAATGATATCAGAAACAATCAATGTACATTTCTTACACTCCAAGCTTTCTGAAGGCAGGCAGGCAGGGGTGAGGCAGGGGATTGTAATTCTTGGGAGATTCAGTGAATAGTTGAAGTAATTAATGAAAGAAAGAATGAATGAGTGAATGGCTTGAGTTATCAAGTTATCAGAAAGGGATTATTGTAAGTGAGGACGAAATAAGAGTGGCTTGAATGGTAGCTCCATTGCTTATGAGCTGTCATTGCCAAGGCTGCAGAAACTTGAGTCCAACAAGCAGAATGCTTCTTGGGGTGTGGCTGTGGGACCCACAGGCAGTGTGTCCTCTCAGCGATCCACTTTCGGTGGGGTTTCTCTTGCTTCTTTTGAGGAAGTCTGAGTAGCAATGGCTGCCTGAAGTAGAAAGTCAGGATGTTTGAAGGTGGCCTTCAGGGCCTTGAGCTGCCATGCTGCGGGAGGAAGAGGTGGCTGGGTATCCATCACGGGAGCTGCGTGCAATGACACGTAGCACCAGTGGGCTCCTACGGGGCACAATGAGTGGAGGGTACACAGACACCTCCAAATTGCTGCACTTGGGGGCAAATTTACACTCCTTTCCAGAGCAGAAAGGGAGTGTGTTTTGTAAACTTATGACTGATACCCATGAATGCTGGAGCGGCGGGGGGCGGGGGCGGGGAATGTGCAGAGTGGGGAGCCAGGCGGCCGGTCTTCACTCCCACAATGTGTGCAGGCCGGTGGGGTAGACAGACACTGGGCTCACGATCATGAGGCGTCTTCAGAGAAGGGGAAATCAGCCCCTTACAGAGCATCAGGATGAGTAAAGTGAGGATGAGCTTTTAGATCTGGCAGCCACAGAATGGAAGCAGTTTTCATCTGTGCCTCTGAGCCTCCGTTTCATCATCTGTAACTGGAGAGGGTGGCAGTCGTCGGAGGCCATGTGCCCAAGCAGGGTCAGCTGCAGGTGTGGTCTGGTGAAACTTTTCCTGTGGGCTCTGAAGTTTTGAATTTCATGTAATTTCTATATGTCACACAAATATTATTTTCTTTATCATATTTTTTCTCTCTGGTCATTTAAGAACAAACCAGTGTTAGCCTGTGGTCAGTGCTAGATCGGCCCCGTGGGTGGTAGTGTGCTGAAGGCTAACCTGAAATCCGAAGGCTGTGGGCTTCAGTTCACACCACTTTCTCTGCAAGTGATTAAAGATCCTGAAAAAAATAGGCAAAGAGAAGAGTGTCCTCCCCAAGTTAGAGGTGCAGCAATAGAAGGAAGCACAGAGATTCGGGGACCTTCCAAGCTCATCGAGGAAGTGACAGCACAAGAGCCTTGCAGCTCTGATGTTGTGTGTTGTCTGTTTCTGGACGTTGACAGCGGGAATGGAGGACCATGGAGTGAAGCATGATTAGGCCCAGGAGCGCTGCTGTAATTAAATAACTGATAACTAATGTTTCTATGGTGCCGCAGACCTTGTAGGTCACTTTGACACACATTATCTCATTTGTTCTTCACTAAGACTCCTTGAAAGAGACATTATCAGTATAGCCCCTGAATGCTCTGCAAAGTCACAGAGCCGGCAAAATGGCAAAGCCACATGATTGCACACGCAAGGGTCTGCCAGGCCCTAGAGAAATGGACCTGCTGCATATTGCTGCCTCACAGTGGAACCCTCAACAGCCCCCTTATTCACCTCCCAGTCTTTCTTCCGAATCCCCTCTCCATGCTGCAGCCCGATGGAGCTTCCTAAAGTGCAGGTCTGATAGGTCACGCCTCTGCCCATAACTCGCCTGTGGTACCCATTATGCCCAGGATGAAGTCCACCTCCTTAGCTGGGTGGACAAGGCCCCACCTAACGGAGCTCAAGCCACCTCTCAGGCTCCCTCCATCCCTGCTCCTGGCCCACACTTTGCCTGGTGTTATCCATTTCTATGGAGCTACTTGTGGTTCCCTGACTTCCCTGGATCCCTTTTGCATCCTGATTTTGCACATGCTGTTCCCTCTACTTGAAATGCTCTTCCGGTTTCTCGGCCTAAAATTCTCTAATTAATCTTTGGTTTACATCAGGGGTCTGTCACCTCCTCCAGATATCTCCCTTGAACACGATTTCCCCAGAAGAGTTAGTCCTCCTCTCCCCTCTTCTCTATCAGAATCTCCCTTCAATAGGGCCAGTCCACATGTCTGTCTCTGCAGATAGATTGTGAGTGCCCAGCATACATGTAGTATGTGTATGATGAGTAGGCATGTAGTAAGTAAATCGGTGAATGAGTGAGCTTCTTGAGGGTAAAAGTGTCTTATTTACCTCCATCCCCTAGAGGCCAGGCCCATGCCTGACCCACAATAGAATTCTGTAAATGCTGTTGGATAGATACGTGGGGGGTCTGGATGCAGGAGCAGAGATCTAGGTGGAGGGGGGATGAACGAAGTCCAGCCAAGATCATGTGTCAACCCCGGATGAGCAGCAGGCGTAGGTCTGTGTACAGTAGGCACCAGCCGAGCTCCCGCTTCCAGCTCCCGCTCCCAGCTCCCCCTCCAGCGTCTAGGCAGTCTCCTCTTGCCTAATATCGCTGAGAAGCTGCGTTCCCCCACCTCCGCATCCTCCCGCCTCCCCACCCCCACCCAAGAGGAGGTTTGGTGTTCCTACAGATGTTTGTATTCTCTGCAGCTGATGAAAATATTCATTATCTTGTTAGCTGCTGCAGGGAAGGAAGTTCCGATTTGCATTTTCCCAGATAATCAGGGTGGCTCAAGCCTTGCCTGTCACCCAGGCCTGGTCCCCGCCCGTCTTCCCTGCCCCCATTCCCTCTGAGTGCATGAAGGGGGTGCTGCACCTATAGACCCCTACCTCTCTCCTCCCTCCTCCTAAGGCACAATCTAGAAGGGAATAAAGAAAGCTGGGAGGCCTGTGTGTGCATACTCCCAGATTCCCTCCCCGCAAATGACGTCTTCATGTATCTCTTCCCAGCTCCGAGTCCTCCAGGCTCCCAGCCTTCAGTCTGGTCTGAACTGCTCAGACGGCTTTTACCTCCTAAGGTTACATCGGGCCTTCCATCTGTATGAAGCTTTATGCTGCAAGGCATGCTTTCAGAACCATTAGCTCATTCCACTCTCGCAGGTGCCCTCGAAGATTGGTGTGGTCATTCCTCCAGTTCTGTGTAAGAGGTGACTGAGGTGAAAGAGTGACCGACCCACTATTACGCTGTCACTAAATGGTGCAGCCAAAACAGGCTGCCCCTGCTCCCCTGTTCAAAGAGTTTCCCTCTGCCTGACACCATCGTCTCTCTGGAGGCCCTGGTCCTGGGCTTGGCAAAAACTGGGGCTCTGAGGTGTGTGTGCGTGCCAGACCTTGGCAGAGAGCTGGGCACTTTCCACTTGGACGAGAGAAAAGATAGTGCTCACCCAGGTGTTTTATAACCTGACTACACTTGGGTGAGCTGCTGAGCATGCCCCGTTGGTCCTTATATGTTCAGGGAGAGGCGGGGGGCATCAGGTGTGATATCTCTTGTCTGACTGATGAAGAAACCAACCAGAGGAAGAGAATGAGACCAGAGAGAATGTCAGACGTTAGACAGACATTGAAATAACAGACCTA
Organism: Murina feae; assembly: GCA_004026665.1. Taxonomy (NCBI): domain Eukaryota; kingdom Metazoa; phylum Chordata; class Mammalia; order Chiroptera; family Vespertilionidae; genus Murina; species Murina feae. The sequence continues at coordinate 15,991 of PVJC01003332.1, forward strand.
TGGTGACCCAGGCATTTCAGGAATACATGCCAACTACCTTTATGTTGGGTACCATTCCAAAGGTTGGCAACACAGTTAACAAGACAGACAATTGCTCTCATAAAGCCAATTTCTGGGATGTGGAAGCCGCCAAGAGAAAAATCAACATCTATCTTTGGTGGTAGGAAAGGATATGAAGAAAAACTAAGCAGGGCAAGGACTTAGAAGGTTTGGCTTTATATGAGGTGGTCATGGCAGGCTTCTCAGAGGAGGTGACAGTAAAGCAGAGGCCTGCATGAAGTGAAGGGGTGAGCACTAGGCGAGTGCAGGGAAATAGTGTATCAGACAGAGGGAATGGGAAGTCTCCTGATATCTCACTAGCAGCTCAGCTACCCAGTGGAGAAGGGCATGGTGGGTAAAACCAACATGGAGGCAGAACAGAGCACCAGCTCGAATGTCAGCATTGCTTCTTTGGAGCCACATGGCCTCAGGCACATCCCTGAGCCTCACTAAGCCTCCGCGCCCTCATTTCTGCAGCACAAACAGTCTTAGTACCTTCCTCATAGGCTCTTGTGAGATTTTCAGGGATAATGCACAGACAGCTCTTTATGCTACACCTGCATGGAATTGCCGCTCGCTAAATTAGCTCCTAATACTGCACAGGACTAAAGGTCCAGAAAATCATAGTGTTCCTCACACACACTTTGGCTGCTCCAGTCAGACACTTTATTCAGCATGCGCTGAGCCCATCCCACACAGGCCTGTGATAGATATTAAGAATATGATGGTTCCTTTATTCAACAAGGCACTAGGGATGGAGAGATGAGTTCAACCAGCGTTGGTCCTGCTCTTACAAGGCTCTGCCCAGTGTCCTGAGGCTTCGAGTTCTGCCCCTGAGCTGTCCACTGGCCCCAGAGAAAGTGGCAGAGCCTTGGCTGCCAATAGCTCCCCCTATGTGTGAATGGGAGAAAGGAGACTTCTCTGGGCAGATGCACACCTGTGCGGGCATGGAGCTTGGCTTGCAGGGCAAGGCTGGGTTTCACCCTCCGCAGTGGCACAATCTGCCAAACCATATGTGGGAGCCCTGAAGAGCCCCCTCGATGGGCAAGACTCTTGTTGACATTGGTCAAAGTACCCCTTGACCCTGACTTACTTCTTAGTCTATTGTTCCCCAAAGTAGGGGCTCTCTCCCTCCCTCATTATACCCTGAGGTCTGGCACTCACCCATCTGATGAGCTCTGGAACTCTAAGGATGGCGCCAGCCCGTGCTGCTTGGGAAACAGCAGGTTGGGTGGAGAGGAGCCCAGGATGTACCAGGGACTGATGGTGTTGGGTCAAGGCCCTTCCCTGGCCAGCAGCAAGTCTTCCCATTTCATTGCCATTCACAACAGCCTCAGGAGTATTTATCAAGTGCTTGCTACATCCCAGGAGGCTGCTACTAAAAACTACATGAGTTATTATTTATTATACTCCCCACGCAACCCCGAAAGGGAGGTGATTTCACGGTCCCCATTTTACAGGGGAGGAAACAAGCACAGTGGGGGGACTGGACTAGATTCTGATCTCTCAGGCTTCTTCTCGTACTGGCCTCTCTGATTCTGCTGTTCATTCACTTATTCATCCACCCACCCATCCTTCCATCGATTCATTCATTCAGCAGGTTTCTTGTTGAGCACAATCACTACGTCAGGGGCTGTGACAGGTGCTCCCTGCATTTTGTTTCATTTAACCTTAACAGAATGGTAGGCTATAACCTTTATGAATCATTCCACAAATGAGGAAACAAAAGCTCTACAGGGTTAGTTCATTCATTGGGCCAGCCAGTCAGCCTTCTTTATCGAACGCTTTGTATGTTACAGGCCCTGTCTCATGTTCTGGGGAGACGGCGGTTAGGTGCCGGGGAGACACATTCTGTGGAGTAACGAAGGACAGAATTTGAAGGACCGTAGGTAACCAGAGGATGAACTCTGTATTCCTCCAGGCAGGGAGGTTGGCTTCTATGTGTGGGTGCTTGCCAACATTCCCAGATGGGTTTCCTATGACATTGTGTCCTGGAGTTCATGCAACTACCATAAGCACCCCATCCTCACCTGCCAGACATGGCCGTCTCCATCTTCAATTTCTCAGACCGTCACCATTTAACTCCCTGAGCCCTGGGTATGCCCTGCGACCCCCATGCCCACCACACTCTCCGTGGGCCAAGAGCTTCCCAGGGCTTCAGTAATTAAGTTTGCACATGCCAAAAAGAAAAATAGCATCACAGATGCGGTGGCAAATTTTAGCTAATTAACCATATGGTCTGGATTGCTGACAAAGTGGGAAGACACTCCGGGTAAGTGCCGGCTTCCTGGTTTCCTGGGGGGAGGATGGATATTAGGTGAGTCACCACCTCCTCCACCACAAGAGCACAGAGAATGGGGGCTTCCCACCACCTGCCTGGAGTCGTCCCATCTGCCTCCTCCCTGGGAGCGACCCTGGAGAAGGAAGTCCCCACAGGGTAGAAGGCAGAGTCTGGCCTGTGGGCAGGAAACCCCCTGCACCCAGTTCAGGAGGTGCTGTGAGGGGGAGCACTCTATTTAAGGTACAGAATTTGGAGAGCCAGGTCTAGCAGGTGTAACACTAGAGGGGCATAGTGGATGGCACATTGGGAACCTGGGTTGCAATCCCAGAGTTGTCAATGAGTAGCTGTGTGACCTTGGGCAAGTGCCTTAGCCTCTCTGAAGTTAAGCCAGTCATTCTCCCTTAAGTGCCTAATTGCAGGATTGGAGTTCATGATGACCATGTTTTTGTTTTTGCTTTGTTTCTATTCGAAGCATCTGACAGATAGAGATAGTAGTGAATGAGAGAAGGAAGTAGCTGATATAATATTAACTAAAGTCCATTGCTCACACTTTATGTTGTACAGTTCTATGGGTTTTGACAAATGCATCACGCCTTGTATCCACCGTTACAGTAAACAGTAGCATACAGAAGAGTTTCACTGCCCTAAACGTCCCCCATGCCACCTATTCATCCCTGAACTCCCAGAAACCACTGATCTTTCATGTCCTCACAGCTTTGTACTTTCCAGAGCGTCATGCAGTTGGAGTCAGACGGCATGTAGCTTTTCAGCTCCTTGCACTTAGCTGCACACATTTATGCCTCATCCATGTCTTTCTGTGTCTTGATGGCTCATTTCTTTCATTGCTGAAAAATATCCCATTGTATGGATCTCTCTCCGTTTGTTTTCCCAGTCACTCATTGAAGCATAACTTGGTGGCCTCCACTTTTGGAATAAGGTCGCCACCAATATTCATGTGCAAAGATTTGTGAAGATGTAAGTTTCCCATTTTTGTGGGTAAATATCAATTACTGAAATATCAATATAAGAATCTGCCACTCTTCCAAAGTGGCTGCCTTCCCACCAGCCATGAACTCTTCAGTTGCCCCACATCCTCACCGGCATTGTGCATTGCCAGGGTTTTGAGTTGTGGCCTTGCTCATTGTTATGTAGTGGTATCTCATTGACTTGCAGTTTCAGAATGACAAGTGTTGTGCATCGATTCCTACGCTTATCTGTGTTGGGGATCTTCTTTGATGAGGTGTCTGTTCAGCTCTTCTGCTCCTGTTTTTAATCTGCTTGTTTGTTTTTTTATTGTGGAATTGTAAGTGTTCTCTGTATAATTTGGATACACATCTTTTATCAGATATGTGTTTTGCAAATATTTTCTTGCAATCAGTGACTTGTCTCTCATTCCCTTAAAGTGCCTTTCATTTTAACAGAGCAGAAGTTTTTTGTTTTGTTTCTTTTTTTCATTTTAACAAAGCCCAACTTATCTTTTATTTTCTTTAATGCGTTTTGCTTTTGGTATTATGTCTGAAAACGCATCACCAAATCCACTATCACCACTATTTTCTTCTATGTTGTCTTCTAGAATTTTTTATAATTTTGCTCTTTACATTTAGGTCTATGATCATTTGGGGTTAGTTTTTGTGAAAAGTATAGGGCCTGTGTTTAGATTCCACCACCACAACCTCTCCACAGTATATGTGGCTGTCTCATTGTTCTAGTACCATTTCTTGGAAGGACTGTCTGCTCTTCACTGAGTTGCCTTTGCTCTTTTATCAAAAAGTAGTTGACTAGCCCAGCTAGTGTGCCTCAGTGGTAGAGCATTGACCTATGAACCAGGGGGTCACGGTTCGATTCTGGGGCAGGGCACATGCCTGGGTTGCGGGCTTGATCTCCAATAGGGGGCATGCAGGAGGCAGCCAATCAATGATTCCTTCTCATCATTGATGTTTCTCTCTCTCTCTCTCTCTCTCTCTCTCTCTCTCTCTCTCTCTCTCTCTCTCTCTCTCCATATATATATATATATATTCCTCTCCCTTCCTCTCTGAAATCAATTAAGAAAACAAACATTTTAAAAAATTAGTTGACTGGTTTTATGTGGGACTGTTTCTGGGCTCTGTGTCCATTCCATCAAACCTTGTGTTTATTGTTGTACTAACTAATATACACAGTTTTGACTACTGTAATGGTATAGTTAGTCTCAAGGTCGGGCAATGTCAGTTCTCTGCCTCTGTGTTTCTCCTTCAATGTTAGGCTGGTTAATTCTGGGTCTTTTGCTTTTTCATAGTAAACTTTAGAATGAGTTTCTTAATCCCAACAAAATGGATTACTGGGGTTTAATGAGTCTATAGACCAAATTGAGAAGAACTGACATCTTAATAATATTGAACATGAGCATGGAATATCTTTCTACTTAGTTTGATCTTTGATTTATTTTATCAAAGTTTTATAGCTTTTCTTATATAGATCTTGTACCTATTTTGCTAGATGTATACCTAAGCATATCAGATTACTTGGTGTCAATGTAAATGGTGTTGCATTTTCACAAGTTCCTCTTGTTCATTACTAGTGTATAGGAAAGAAAATGACTTTCATATATTAACCTTGTATCCTAAAACCTTGCCCTACCACTTAGTAGCTCCAGGAAGTTGCTGTTAATTCTTTGGGATTTCTAAATTGCATATTCTGTTTTTTAAAACCTACATCATATATCTAATAACAACAATAACAATAACAATATGATGCGCCAGGTGTCAGCTCTGCACACATCATCTCATTCTGTTCCACAACACCTACAATCAACAGTATCATTACTATTATGTGTCCCTATTACTAATGAGAAAACTGAAGCTTCGTAAGGTATGGCAATCTACTCAGTGTTGCAAAAGGCAGAGGCAAGACTTAAGCCTGTTCCTTTTGACTGAGAAGTAAATTATAACCGTAATAATAGTAACCACCACAGACTTAAGTATATGTCAAGCTGTTAAATGCATTGCCCCTTTTGATCCTACTAATTGTGTTGGTAAAAGTAGGTACTATTAAGACCCTCATTACACAAACAATGAAACGGAGGCTCCAGAAATGAAATAACTTGCTCAGGATCATATGGCCAATAAGAGAGGGAGTTTCCAATCTGTTCTCCATGCTTGTGGGTAGAGTTATTACGGACAAACCCAAGACTCAGGTGATCACGTGACTGTGTATGATGCCCCATAACTAACATGACCAGTAACTAACAAGGCTGGTTGGCAGCTAGGGTTTTAGAACTTGGGTTAACTTACACATTGGTGTCACATTTTGAAAAGACCAAAAATTGTGTTCCTTAATTGGGTTTCTGTTTTCCCAGATACTTTTTAAAGCCTTGATAAGCATTAGTTTTAAAGAACACTTAAAAACCTTTTCCAACTGTCCTATAACAATATGCCTGCTTCACCGTGGTTATCATGTAAACCGGCTAGTGGCCACACTAGCTGGGTTCTGGGTTTCGCTGCAACCGAGGGCAGGTCTGTGGGAATTAAAAAAAGAAGGGACATGAGAGATGGTCAGGTCCCATTAGCATGGTGTTGCAGAAGGCACATGCAAACATTGTAGCCTTTCTTCTCTCTTTGGGGGTTTCCTTTCTCCATTGCTAATGACTAGGAGAGGAGAGAGAGAGAGAGAGAGAGAGAGAGAGAGAGAGAGAGAGAGAACAAGAAAGCAGCTGTTATTAGATCTCTCTGACTTTGGCAGGTTTCTCATTTTGCAAAGCTCATTAGTGGCAGCTCTACGGAAAGACTTCCAAGGTGCCCTGGGGAGGATGGGAGAGAAGAAAGGAAGAGGGGACATTCAGTGATGTGATCCCAGCCACACTTCTACCCCAGAGCCAGCTGTCCCTGGGCCACGTGTTCTGATTCTAAAACGCCCCTCCTGGCTTGGATTTAAATGTCAACGTTTTTAAAAATGTCCTTCCTCTCTAACTACTACAAGGAATGAAGTTATTACAAATGCACAGATGCCATGTGGTCTGTGAAAATGGGGCTTTGGTTTTTCCTTTCTGTTGCTTTAAGTTAGGAGTTTTGAAACGTCTTTTTCCTTTTATTGAAAGTCTGACCTACTTCAGGTTCAGTCTCACACATGTTTCTGAGCATCTTCTATGTACCTGACACTGTGCTGAGGGCTGGAGAGGAAAGAGAAGACAGTCTCTGCCCCAGCGTTGGGGAGACAGACACAGCTGCATGGTTTTCAGTGCTTGCTCTGGCAGGAAGAGTGCTCCACGGCGTGTTGAGCATTGCCTTTGGCAGTAATAACTTTCCTAGAGCCAGGAGTAGGGCATGAAGTTACACAAGAATCAAATCCACCAGCAAGAGAGAGAGAGAAAAAAAAAGAAGAATTCCATGACATAAAGAGGAGACCACCACGTTAGCAGCCTCCTGTCCTAGGTCTTACTGTAGCTCTATCATGAGACTCGGACAAGCTGTGTATGCTTTCTGGGAAGGAGTAAAAGAAAATATTTGAGCCCGGCTGGTGCGACTCAGTGGTTGAGCATGGACCTAGGAATCAGGAAGTCACCATTCGATTCCAGGCTACGGCACATGCCCAGGTTGTAGGCTCTATCCCCAGTAGTGGGCATGCAGGAGGCAGCCGATTAATGAGTCTCTCTCATCATTGGTGTTTCTATCTCTCTCCCTTTCCCTTCCTCTTTGAAACCAATCAAAATAAATAATATTTTTTTAAAGAAAAGAATTTGAGATCCATTCGAGCTCTAAAATGTGGAAATCGAGGCAGACATTTTGAGCATGTTAACTGGAGTTGCTAGCACTGTGTCCGCTACCGCAGCAATAGCTGCTGTTGATTGAGAGTCTGCTCTTCTCACTGCCATTTTTCAGACAAGCAAACAGAGACTCAGAAAAGGTTCAACCAGGGCCTCATGGGGAATGGGAGGTAGAACCAGGGTGCAAGTCCCAATGTATCTGGCTGCAAAGGCTGCTTCCAAAAAGGTAAGAAAGCAGACACAAAGTGCCCGCAGCAACAGGCTCTCACCTTGGGGGCTTCCTCTTAGCCCTCTGGGATGGAGACATTTGGGGACACTTAGGTTTGTCAAAGAAATGACCCCACACGGAAAAGACCCCAGACTTGCTCACGGCCATATGACTAGTTGGTGGCACAGCTTCACAGAACTGTCTCCCGTCCAGGGCAGCCTGAGGGTGCATGGGAACTGGTGAGAACACCCTAGAATTCAGGGAGTCAGTAGCCTCAGGCCTGACACCCATCTGGCAAGAGCGTCTGTCCTTACTGGGGACTGCTGCCATGTGAGACCCAGGTGGAGGGGCCCTGAGAACAGGATGCACTGAGCATGACGATATGAAGGTCCTAATTGGGCTTGAAATATTTTGAAAGGTACTGGGATCTTGGTTTCTGCTCTTGACTGTGAGGAAATAAGCAGTGACACCCCTCGGGGCTGGGGGAGATGCAGTGGAGCCTGCAGCCAGGGGCTGGGCTGGCAAGGGAGATTTGGGCTTCGCAATGGCCTCCACCAGAGGCTCAGGGCACCTGGGGCCAGGGAAGCCTTCACTCAGACTCTGCGGGCCTGTGCATGCCTCTGGGCTGTGTGATCCTGGGCAAGGCTAATTTTCCTCTTCCCATCTCATGGATGGCATCTGAGAAAGCGAGATAATGATAGTACTTAGAGAAAAGCAGAGGTAGGACCTAGTGATGTCATACTTTCCCCAGCCCCAGCTCTAACGTTTCATGTCCAGGTGCCAGTCAGGGCCTTTGAATCCTTCCCTTAGAACTGGCAGGAAAAGTGGAGCAGGAGCCCTGGCCAGGTGGCTCAGTTGGTTGGAGCATTGTCCCATACACCCAAAGATTGCAGGTTTGATCCCTAGTTGAGCATGTATGGGAGACAACTCATTGATGTTTCTCTCTCCCCTCTTCTCTCCTCCTCCTCCTCCTCCTCCTTCTCCTTCTCTCTTTCTTTCTATCTCTTCCTCTCTCTCTCTCCTCTCCCTCCCTCCCTCCCCTGCCCCCTTCATCTTTCTTTCAAATCAATACACATATCCTCAAGTGAGGATTAAAAAATAAAATAAAAGTTGAGTTAGCTGCTGCCGAGGCCCAGTGACAGCAGCTCAGCTCATTCTGGTGTTAGGACAGGACAGGACAGGAACCCTGGAGCTGACACACACAGGCAAGGAGATGGAGAGCAAGGGGGCTGATGAGAAGATAATGTTTCTTAGCCTGCAGTTTCTTTCAATTTCAGAGATCGCAATTACCCGGACAGGAGTTAGTAACGGCCACGCCTGGAATGCTTAAGTGAGTTTGGGTGCCACTGGTGAAAGCTGTTTTGCATTGAGAGAGAGAAAGCATGTGTCATAGGTAACCCAGATATCACGTGTTGTGTGTGTGTGTATGTGTTCATGCATAGCAGCATATGAATGAGGGAGGGCAGGAGAGAGAGACAGGTGTGGGTGTGGTCAGGCAGGTGGGTGGCAGAGTGAAGCTGACCACCCTGATTTCCTCGGACATGACCCTAGGAAAGTCATCTCGCCTCTCTGAGCCCGTTTCCTCACCTGCATCATGGAGACAATACCTAACTTGCAATATTCTTGAGATATGTCTTTGTCTGTTTGGGCTGCTATAGCCAAACACCATAGGCTTAAACCATAAACCATTTATTACTCCCAGTTCTGAAGGCTGGGAAGTCCAAGGTCAAGGTCAAGCAGATAGTGTCTGGTGACAGGCACTTCCTGGTTCGTGGATGGCACCTTCTTGCTGTGTCCTCTATGGCAGAAGGGACAAGAGGCTCACGGGGGTCTTCTATAAGCACCTCTCAAAGGTCCCACCTCCAGATATTGCCACAATGAGGATGAGGTTTTCACATATAAATCCTGAGGGGACACATTCAGTCTATAGATAGGAAGACAGTTGGAAAGAGAAAGCCTGTGCCACAGTATGCAGCATTTGTTTAGCAAAGGACCATTACTGTTATTAGTGAGGGCATCCACCTGGGACATTCAACCAACACTGGCATTTTCAATGAGTCAACCTTTACTTTTTTTTCCACATTTCATTTAAGGGGCAAATTGAAATATTACCAGCCTATTTTCGCATAGCTTTTAAGAACATGGAGTTAGACTTTTCAGCGTCCAGCTTACTTGTTCTGTGCACTTGACCTCTTTATACTTCTGCTCCCTCACTTAAAAAAAATTAGAGTAAGAGTACTTACCTAAAAGGGTCATTGTGAGTGTGAAATGAGATATGTGCAAGGTCCTCAGAGTGATGTCTAGCCCATTGTCAACAATCAATAGACATTAGCTTTAAAAATGATGCTTGTAATAACAATTCAGTGCATGCTGGGTATCTAGGGAAGGAAGGGAGAGTTGGGAAGGGAGGTGGACATGTATAAGGCAACAACCCAGCCTCCACAGGAGGGAGCCTGCAGGACCATGGCCAAACATCTGGTCTCCCCTACACTTCCATGTGGCTAAGAGGCATGCATTCATTCATGGAACAAGCATTCACTGAGCCCCTCATGCATGTCTCAGGACTGGATGCACATTAATGAGTAAAATATACATGGCCATTGCTCTCTGTGCCTTTGACCCAGTGAGGGAGACAGTGAGTGAGCAAGAACAAGTCCTGTGTGAAAATGCTGGGGCAGGGGAGGATGGGTGCTGCGGGGACGCGGCGAAGGGACATTAAATTCCCATGTGAAGGGAGAGTCATTAACAAAACCCTTCTAGAAAACAAAACAAAAAAATTGGAGCTCGGCAAGCAAAACAGTGGCCCTGTGATGTCCCTATGGCCTGCAGAAAGCATGCAGCCCCATTGACATGTTGATTCTAGCCCAGAAACCTGGCAGATGCCTGACCTCCAGAACTACGAGGTAGCCAGGTTACGCTGTTGTGAGCCACTGAGGTTTAAGTGATTTGTTACGGCAGCCACAGGTCACTAACGCAAGCAGCTAATGCCATGTTCGAGTTAGCATCCTCATTGTAGAAAACCATTCTGGCAGTGGCTTGGTAAATGAACTGGAAGGGCAAAACTGAATGCAGAGAGTCCCTACCAGGCTGCTGTGGTGGTCCCTGGGAAAGGGGGTGTGGTCTAAGTCAGAACAGGCAGCTGTTCATGTGCTGTGTCTGTCCCGGACCCTGGAGTCAGGATCTGTAGAAGAGGGGGGTGCAGAGGGGAATCAGAGAGATCTCCACAGCTGAGAGCTCCAGAATCGAGCAGGGAGACCCCTGCAAAGAACAACCATACCTGGCAGTTCTGGTCATCTTGAGATCAGAGCCAAAGTCAAGTGCTATGGAAGCAAAATGACATTTCTCCAAAATCCAGGCCTCAGGAACAGCTTCTGGGGGAGATGACACCATGAGGTCTGTCTGCAAGGCCCCCAGAGGGCTCAGAGGAGGTTGCCAAGGAGAGTCCGACGCAGCCCCTGTTTGAAGAAGTTCCCAGTTCAGATGGAGTCATTCCTGCTAATCTTTGAGAATATGCAGTGGAGACAGCTCTGGGTTGGGAGTCAAGAATGTGGATGGGCAGCCAGTCCTGATCCTGCAAACCCAGGAGTCTTTAAGTAAGGCCCTTGTCTGCCCTGCCTCTGCCCTCTCTCCCATCGTTTGAGTAAGCATTGGCTGAGATGAGAATGGCCCATGCATGCAGACCACTGTTTAGCCAGTGAAGCAAGCTTGCACCCTGAACCTTGGAATAGCCAGGAGGGTGAGGATTGTGAACTGCCTTCTGCCCAGGAAGAGGTGGCCACCCTGAAAACCTCTGTCTGGAGGTAGTGGAGCGTCCATACGACTGGTGGCTTTATTCAAGATCTGACTGCCTTTCTGCGGGTCTTGGAGCAGTGGAGCTGAGGTGGGCTGGGGTGGAGCAGTGGAGCTGAGGTGGGCTGGGGTGGAGCAGTGGAGCTCAGATGGGCTGGGGTAGGTGGAAGCAGAAAGGAGGCAAGGATTTCCATGATGGGCCAAGACACACTGGTCTGCTCTCAGGCTATGGTCAGTGAGAACAAGGTGCCCAGAGGGCTCTAGCACTCAATGAAAGGGAATCTGAGGGAGATGGACTCCTGGAGTCACCACTACCCAACGTATCCCATGACTCCTTGTCCTACCCACCACCACATGCAGTTGACAGTGTTGCCCTACAGGTTCTACTTCCTTTAATATGTGCCTCTCCTCCACGTTCTGTCACACAGCTGCCCCATCCTATTTTCTCTGGTAGCTCAGAACCTCAGAACTGGCCCCCCTTCCTCCAGTCTTGCTCCTTTTCCAGCCCAGCCTCCACCCTTACATGCAGGCAGCTTTCTAAAGCTCTAGTCAGGCTGTATCACTCTTCTGCTTAAAGCCCTACAGCGGGTCACCTTGCCCTCCAAATAAAGCCCACTGCATGACTCAGAAGGCCATGAGGTCTGATCCCGGCCTGCTCCTCCCTAGCTCACCTTCACTTTTTAATCAAAGCTTGTCCATCCTAAATCTCAGCTTCTTTCGGCTTCTAGAATGTGCTATGTGAATGTACTCTTCTCTCTCTCTCTCTCTCTCTCTCTCTCTCTCTCTCTCTCTCTCTCTCTCTCTCATGCGCACATAACCCAAGCATGCCTCCCTTCCTTGGTCTTTCCCTGGTAGCCCCTTCCAATCTGCCAAGATTCACCTCCTCCAGGGAGCCTTCAGGATCTCCCCAGTCTATGTTAAGTGACCCCTCTCCTACACTCCCTCGGTTTTTGAACCTCCCTATGGACCTTCCACTTTGTCACTCTGACCTATGATCATCTGTTTAGTAAGTAAAGAGCTCAAACACTTTTCTACTATAACTCATTTTTCTTCTCAGTTTTCTATACCTGACATGATCTTTCCCTCAATCCATTCCATTGATAGCAATAAAAGTATTTCAACTTGCCAATTAAGGGTACAGAACATACTCTTTAGGGTAACTATTTAGTGCAAAGTTCAACTCCCCCACTACCTGTCCTGTCTTTCCCTTTCCTGGCAGTTTCCCCACCCCCACCTCCACGGTTCTCAGGATGGATGCTGATGGGAGAATGCTGGCACAGACACGGTCTACCAGATCCTTGCTGGCAGTCACTATGTGATTTCTTGTTGAGCATGGCTCTGGACTCTTGCATTGTCATCCATTGTGACATGTGTGGTCTTGGGCAGGGGCAACAAGTTAGAATCGATTATCAAAGCTCCAAGTCACGAGGACCTCACACTCTGAAGCCCCTTGTTCTAATCTCTGGCCCCTTCCTCCTCCCTGTCTCCATGGCAGGGGGATATGCCAGGGAGTCTTATCAGGTTAATTCTCTTTGTCCTGGGGGTGCAGAAGTGGAGGACTAAATTTTGCTTGCTTCTTGCTTACCTCACTGGAGTTATCATTGGCTTGTTAGCTAAAGGGACTTCAAACTCCCCTCCCCAGACTATCACATGATCTGGTGGAACAAACCCCATTGTTCCTGCTCCTCTGCCCTGGAATCCTCCCCAATCCCTTGTTAGGATCTTGAGAATTTGTTAACACCACCATCAAGGTTGGGGTGAGTGGGAAGGTGTGTTGACTTTCCAAAGACAAGGAAGAAGGAAGAAGATAGGACTCTCGGGTCTTTTCTCCTCACCAATCCCTCCAGCACAATTGGAAAAAAAAAAAAAAGTGCTTTCTCCTTCCTTTTCCTCTCTGGTGGGAAGTCCCCCTGAGTTCACAGTCCGCACCATCTGTACATTAAAATAAGACTATGGCCAGAGTCGGCCAGGCTTAGCTTTGGTTTGAAGTGGAATCTTCACCGCCAATGTGGGCTGGCTTTCCAAACTATTATGTAGCTCAAGACACAACGGAGTCAGCTTTGAGATACAAAGCTGAACATGGACCCCCTTTTCCTCCCGGAGGATATCTGCTTTTCTTCCTAAGGGATGAATGCCTTTGCTTTAGCAGCTGGGGTGCCACGGGCAAATATGACTGATGGGGCATGAAAAATGCATCATTGTAGTGTTTTCAAAACCATATTCGCCTTCCACACATGGGCACACCTATGTAGGAGGCATTTGTATACGTGCCTACGTCCAGGCTACAGGCATCTTGAGGACAGGGAATGTCTGCTTTAGCATTGCATCCCTAGTGCCTGTCACATAATATAGCCATGTGCTGAATGAATGAGTTGGTGAAAGGCTGATGAAAGAAGGACTAGGTCTGCAGTGCTTGTCCAGAGAACTTGAAGAAAGACCCATAAGGAAGAAGCAGGTCACCTGAGAAAGGACTTTCTCCCTGATCCCTGAGGAGGACGGAGCTGGAGGGTGGGCTTGGTTTAAATACTACCAGACCCTAGAGACGCCTGTTCCTGTGAATGGATAAAATCTAGCCTAGTGCCTTTCCCTCTAGGCTCTAGAGAAATCCATATTGTATTCCCTTCTCTGCCCTTCCCAGTGCCAGAGGCAGGGAGTAGCTTTCCCAGAGCACCCAGCCAGGCAGAGAGGGAGCCACAGTCAGAACAGGTCTCCCAACTGCTGGATCTCAGAGGAAATCACATCTCAGCCAGTCTCCTCCTCGCCCCTCCCCCCACCCACCCAAGTTGTAGAAAGGCTCCTGCTTAGTTGGGGGCAAAGGATGGAGCATGGTTTAAACCAAGAGAGGTGTCTGCATTGGCGTTGAGAGTTTGATGCCACCCTTTCAGTGGCTTTGGGCAGCCCAGGGGGAGCCAAGGAGAGTGGACGCTCCCCCTGCAAACTCAGCAGCTCAAGGCCAAAGCTCCTGGCTTCCTTCCACAAGAAAAGGCTGCAGAAGCGCTGGCTTCTCCAGGATGATTTACTTCCCTAAAATACCTCAATTTAAATGCTAATTTCTCCAGAACTGAGGGGTGATGGGCTCCTGCGAGCAGCTGGTCTCTGTGTATTAATGTACCCAAAACACTCACACATACCCTTAAAAGGGGGCCAGGGAAAACCTGGGGGAGGGTGGCGGTTGAGCCCAGCTTCCCTGGCTTGTTATTGCTGTTAGCAGGGCTGATCTGAGGGAATCGGACGAGGTGCATCTGCCTTTTGTGCACCTGGCTCTGCAGGTTTGTGGCACTTATCACTGCAGGTGGCGGGAGGGTGGAGAGGCCTGACTCTCACCTCCTTGCACTATCCAACAGATGCTTAGGGGCATTCTACAGTGAGCCTGCACTGTGCTAGACTCTCCCAGGCTCTCAGGAGATTCAGAATCCAGTGTGGGATGCAGGCAACGGAATGAGCATTAAAGATGACTGTGCATGAATCCTCCTCCCAACCCCTTAAGGTTAACCTTACTCTGCCCATTTTACAGATGATGGCACTAAGACTCATAAAAGTCACTAAGGCTTCCCAACTCAGCCAGGAGTTGGATCCATGTCTGTAAGACTTCTGAGCCCATGACCTTTCCACTACCAGGTCCAAAAGCCACTCCTGGAATTCATTAACAAGCAAGACACATGTGAGAAAGGTGACAGGAAAGGTTTACTCCAGCCGGGAAAAGGGCATGGCTTCATGGGAGAGGTAGTTTTTGACCAGACTCTTCCTGCTAGCACTGCTCTGTACCTCCGCCCCATGTGATGCAAACCCCCACACACGCGCACTCTAAGAGTGGGAGGTCCGACCAATCCCAGCTTGGAGAGATCACCTTTCCTCTCTGCTCCTCCTAGCTGAACCCCATAGGAGCAGGTGCCTATGCACATAGGAAGTTAGAGGAAGAAAGCAGGTTTTTGAGCTTCTGTGGAAGAGCTGGAAATTTAGACCCCAGTCCCCGATATGCCTTGATCCTGGAAGCATGCTGCAACACTGTGATAAAATGTTAGAGCAGACTTTCAGGATGTAGGTCATACACAGGTTAGCACGTGCGTCTCTGGGTTTCCTTTCATTGTCTTCCTTGAGCATCCACTCCATATGCAATTTGCACAGTACTAGGCTAGGGGGATGGGAGCGAAGGGGGCGAGGTGGCCGGACATGGGACTGGTATAGCCTTGGTCCTCTGGAGTCAGAGCCCAGTGGGAGTGTTAAGTATCAAATAAGGCCCCCATGCCCTGACAGGTTTGGCTCAGTGGATAGGGCATCAGCCTGAGGACTCAAGGGTCCTGGGTTTGATTCCAGTCAAGGGCATGTACCTTAGTTGCGGGCACATCCCTGGTGGGGAGTGTGCAGGAGGCAGCTGATCGATGTTTCTTTCTCATCGATGTTTCTAGCTCTCTATCCCTCTCCCTTCCTCTCTATAAAAAATCAATAAAATATATATTTTTTTAAAAAGGCCCCCATGAGCCCCCTCTGGTGAGGAAACGCGAAGCTCTTTGAATAAGAAGGCAGCAAGGTACTCAGAGAGAATGACAGAGGCAGAGACATAACGTGGGAGCAGAAGGATCAGGAGGAGTTGGCCAGGTGCAGGGGGTGGGAGACAAGAGCTCTCCAGAAAGAGGGCAACACCTCAGGAGGCTCTTTTGTCGGCGGCAAGCATAGCCTGTGAGAGGACCGCAGGGACAGTTGGTGCAGCTGGAGAGGGTGGGCTCAGGGAAGAAGGCAGGAGGGGACGCAGGCTGCGTGGGAGGCCCTGCAGACCTCCTGCAGCGCTTGCATTCTCTCCTGGTCCTCATGGGTGAAGGCTCCTCCACGGACTGCCCAGGCTATCCCCCTGGACATGCGGGATGAGTGAAGCCTGTCACTCCCAGAGTTGTCAAGTCCACGGGGCCCAGGGTCTATTTTTAAAATGTGATCTATTGTTTCCATATAATGTTAGTTAAGAAGGAACTGTTTCATAAGAGTCTGGGGAGAATGTTTATCACAGGGATAGTAGCCCCGTTGCTGTTTGAAACACATTGTCCACTTATGTGCGTAAACACACACACACACACACACACACACACGTGTGTGCATGCAGTACACATGGGCACAAAAGCACAGTCCGACTGCTCTGACTATAAATGAGAATGGCTTGGTTAACCCAGTGACCCAGAGCCCAGGCTCCGATCCATTCGCTGAGCCTGTTTCCTCAGTGCCAGGCACTGAACTAGAACCCCATTGGCTACAGTGGGGTCTAGGCCACCAGCACTTCCTAACTATGGACCTCAGCTGGACAAGCCCTTAACCTCCCTGAGCATCCATTTTTTCATCTACAGCTTGGGAACAAAATAGTTGTCTCACAGACATATGTGTCTTGGCACACTACCTAGAACAGAGCTGATGATGAACAAATACGATCGATCCATCAGTATTACTCATTCTCCTTCCTCTCTCCCTAGTATTAGGATTGGTTAGTTGCCTGGTAGTTTTTATCACACACACGCTCACACTGACACACACATTCTCACACACGCTCACTCACACACACAATCTCATTCACACACACATGCTCGTTCACACACACATGCTCGTTCACACACACTCTCATCTCGCCCCCCCCCCCACACACACACACATACACTCACACACACTCACTCACAAACTCTGAGAACTGAGTTTGGTTTCTGCCTGAGTCTGAGCGTCAGCCCGTACCCTGCCAGCCTCCGACACCCGTCCCAGGCGGGTGGGTTCCAAAGCTGCTGTCTTGCCCGGTTTCCCACTGTGGCTTCCAGTGCAGAGGAACTTGCCCTCCTGGCTGAGGCTCCCATCCCTGCTTTGCCTCCAGAGAAAGCTGATTGATGCAAAGGCCCAGGGCGCCCTCTGCTGGCAGAGGCCTCACAGGGTGGCTGTCGCCCAGGAGGCACAGAGGGGCCCAGTCCTGAGGGACCTTGGTCTTTGCTGCTGCTGTCTTGTCACTTCTGCTTTGTCCTTGCCTCCCTCCCAGCCTGGCCTGTGAACTCGCACCCTTCAGTCTTCTCCATATTTCTCAGATGCTTCCTCAAGACAACCCCCCACCCTGCCACCCTGATTTCTGGGAGCTCAGGGGGATACCTTCCTCCAAGAAGGGACATCATGAGCAGGCCCCCAGCCATCCTGAGGGTGCCCATGGGCTGCCCCCCAGATTTCTGTTTTCCACTTTCTGAACCTTATTTCAAGGCTGCAAATGAAGTACTAAACACCCCCCTCTGTGTTTCTCCTCCCCTCCTCTTGGTTCTCCTCCTCCTCCAGATTATTATCAGTGTTTCTAGTTCCCAGGATCTCAAAAGTCAGATTTCTGGTTGTTGTTAATCCTCACCTGAGCATGTATTTTTCCCCCATTGATTTTTTAGAGAGAGTGAAAGGGAGGGGAGAGACAGAGAGAAACATCAATGCGAGAGAGACACGTCAATTGGTTGCTTCCTGCAAGTGACCAGGGCCGGGGATGGAGCCTGCAACCAAGGTTCAGTTTGGTCTGCGGGCCAAGGCTGTAACCACTGACACTGAGTCAAACTGGCCAGGGCTCAAAAGTCAAATCTGAATACAGAAATGCCCTAGATGCTATCCATGCCAAGTGGCTATCAGGTTTCAGCTTTCATACTCCCAGGAGCAGGAAGCTCACTCCCTCTCTTGGTAGGCGGCTCTGGTTTTAGGCAGGTCTGTTGTCTAGAAGATTAAAGGCTGCCTCCCTGTGATGCACTGTTACTACCCCTCCAACCCCCATATCCCCTTAAGATGACCTTTGTTCAGGACTCAGTAACCTGAGGTCACCCAGAGGTCTGCCTTCTGTATCTCTTCCTCCAGGTAAGGGACCGAGGCACCTGGAGAAGTGAAGGCAGGAGAGTTATTAGTCTAGGAGTCGGGAGGCCTGAGTTTGAGGGTAGCCCATTGGTTGCTATTGAGCAAGTCGCTGCCCTTCTCCAGGCCTCAGTTGCCCTCCCCGTCTCTAAAAGGAGGAGATTGATCCCAAAGATGTCGTAGGGTCCTTCTACTTTAACAGGCACTCAAGCCACTCTTTCTCCAGCTTGCCCTCCCTGCAGCTACTTCAAGCACCGCACACTGCCCTCCATTCCCCCCGCCTTCTTCGCCATCGACATCGCTTATGCAGTAGACGTTCAGCAGCCAAACTCGCGTTTCTAGAGCATCAGACTGTATCCTCAGCAGTTGACAGTGTCAGCTCATGAAGTGTTTATAACTATCCTGAGATCTCCCTCTATAGACAAGGAAACTGAGGTTCTAAGCGGACCCCCTAGCTTGCTCAAGATGGCACAGCTGGGAAGTGGTGGCAGGGTTTGAGCCCTGCCTGCCAGATGCCAGAGCCTGTCATTACAGCATGTTCTCAGGGCTGGGGTCCAGGAGCCAATGGTAGCACAGTCAAGGCACCTGCCCACTGCTGAGCCACCTCTGTTAGACCATGGCTTCCTGCCTCCCTGCCCTGCAGCCTGCGGCTGCCCCCCCACCCCTCACACCGCTATTGGCAGTCTCTCTGCTCCTCTCCACAGGGAGAACAACTTCATCAAGGACTTCCCACAGCTGGCTGATGGGCTGCTGGTGATCCCGCTGCCAGTGGAGGAGCAGTGTAGGGGGGTCCTCTCCGAGCCCCTCCCGGACCTTCAGCTGCTCACTGGTAAGACACATGCGAACTCCTTCCCAGTCTCCCTGACCGCACACCTGCTCTCAGGTGCAATCAGTCCTCAGCACCTCCCAGCCAGGCAGGCCCCACCAGACCTCTGCCTTCCTTAGGGATGGGGTGTGAAAGGGACCTGCCATTTGGGGTGCTCCTCCTATGTGCAGAACTGGGGGCTTGCCTAAGACTCTGGACTCTGAGCCCAGGCCAGGTCCACTCTCTTAGCAAATTTCAAGTATATGCCAGAATATCTTTAACTACTCACCATTCTGTATCTTAGCTCTCCGGGGTTTACTTATCCTGCATAACCAGACCTTCTCCCCTTGGACTAACATCTCCCCATTTATTCCACCCCCCACCCCCAAACCATTTTGCTCTCTGCTTTTACAAGTTCAACTTTTTTTTAGATTTTGCATGTAAGTGAGATCATGTAGCATTTATCTGTCTGGCTTATTTCATGAGGTTCATTTTTAAAAATCATTCTAAAGTAAAATCAATGGGGACCCCCACCCCAGCCTCTCTCACTTGAAAGCACTTCAGTTACCCAGCTTTTCTTTGACCATTGGTGCATGAGCTGTCTGTGGGATGGGTATGATTTTCCTCATTTTATAGAGGAATCTAGACTCAGAGAGGTGAAGGGACCCTGCCCAAGGGCACACAGCAAATCTTCTGGGACTGGAACCCGGTGCCATGGCTTCGGGCGTCTGTCCTGCTCATTTGGTTCTGCAGCTGTCTCCCCTTATGGAAAGTGACCTTTCACAGCCATTCCTAAGGCTCCATATTCCTGTTCCACAATGCCTTTCCTTCCTCAGCGTCTTTCCCTGGTTCCTCCCCTCCCCTTTTTTGAGGGACTTTCCTGAGGTTAAAAGGCCCTGATCTGCCTTTTTGAGAGAGTATTGGTTCTCTCAACTACAGCCCAGGGAGAATGGCCAGGCTGAGGGAGGATGGAGCCATCTCACCGAGAGGGAAACTGACCCCCAGGGAAGCCCTGAAACAAGGCAGGTTTAGGTCCATTCCCCTCTAGCACTTGCACACTCTCAGAGACCTGTGCAAGTCCTCTCATCAGAGACGGGGAGAACCCACGGGTGTTGAGAGTTTCCTGGGGCCCGGCACTGTGCAGGCATTAATTAACCCCTGTAACCCTGTAAGGGTGTTGGTGCCCCCCTTTAATGTCATCTAACTCGTCTGAGGCCACAGGGTCCAGTCAGGATTTAAGTCCAGTTGGTCTTCACTCGGAAGCTGATGCTGTTTCCACATGTGCATCACCTCCGTGACCTGTCTTACTTCAGGGAGGAGCCCCGTTGCAGAGCCCACGAAATCATGGATGTGAAAATGTTTTATAAAGCGTGTCTAAAAATGGCTGTCCCTTCCTTAATTTTTATGTCTCATAGATTGTAAGATCATAGAATTTCAGAGCTGACAAACTGTAAAGGGCTTCTGCCCCTGCTTACTGGTGAGGAACTCAGATCTCCACTATCGCTGCTGAGTGATTCTCCCTCTCGTATACCCCCAGTGACAGGGAGTTCACCACCTGTTAAAACCACATGCCCGGGTCCATGGGGGGTGGGAGGGGCTGCTCTGCTCCAATGGAAAGGACCTGGATCTGTCACTGAAGGTTGTGTCTCCTTGGACAGTTGCCTCTCTGGGCCTCAGTTTCTCCCTCTGAAAAATGAGGTATAACAATGATTTTTTTGAGGATTATGGTGAGGATTGCAGGTCATGGGTGTAAAATGCTTGGCACATGAGTGGTATGAATTTGTAGGGTTATTTATTTTGATCCAGGGGTCTTTGGAAGTGTCCTAATAAAGGCACTGTTACATTTCAAGAGTTTTTTGTTGTTGTTGTTGTTTATTTTTATTTTTTGTTACCAGGGGAAAAATACCTACCCCCATCCCAGAGCTTCCTTCTACCTCTAATCCCTGGGTGGGGAGCCAGGAGAGAGTCGGGTGAGATGGACTCAGGAGTGGAGGAAGAACAGGGATGAGTTTGTGAGTGTGAATGAGCCAGTACATCAGAACTTATTGAGAGCCTGCTGTACATCAGGCGCTATTCTAGGTTCTGCACAAGTGAAATGCAGACCACGGGGTCAGCCTCAAGTAGCTGACCTCCCACAGGAGGACCTTTATTCCATATTGGAATCCAGAAAGAACCTGGGGCAGGGGGAAGTGAGGGGTGGCATGATGACCTGTAACTGGGGAGGCCCAGTCATCGGGTAAGACTCGGTAACCAGAGCAACAGTATTTTTTTCTTCTTTTGGACATCACGCCACCCACTGGACAAGCTATTTCCATAGCCTGCATTCTTATGTCTGCCCCCACCCCTGGGGGTGCGGCCCCATTGCCAATACTAGCACATCCTCCATGCTTGGTCTGGACTAGGATGAGCATGACTAGCTGGGCAGGGGCTGCTGGACACTGGTGTCTGGTTTTCCTGTGCAGACTGTGGCCTTTGCCCTGACTCCACACATGGCCCCAACCTGCCCCACCTACCACCCTCCTCTCCTCGCCCCTGCAAAGAAAAGAGCGGACAGAGAGGGCATATTTATAACAAAACAGCCTTGCTCCAGTGGGCAGATCTTTGGGGCCCATGAATATTTTACTTTAAAATGAAAGCCTATAAAAAAATGTACATTACTTTTGAAAAGGCTGCGGAGGAAAACAGGAGGTTGACAATAATGGACAACTTTAATACTGCAGTAACGTCCAGAAAGAAGTCACTGGTTCCAATGAGATTCTCATTTTAATCTCAGTATCAAATATCTCTTTAAGCGCCTCCGCACCAGGGGGCAAAGGGAAAGGATGGCAAATGCGCCTGCCGCTGGCAGAGGAGATACAACAACAGCGATAATAACTGCTGATGTGACCAGCCTTATTCGTGCGTTTCTTCTCTGATTATAAAAAAGAGAGTTTGAAATCCTCCGAGTGGGAGATTCAGAAAATGGAGATGAATATAAATCAGGAAGCAAGAATCTTTATACACCCACCACCAAAGAGAACCGCTTGCTAACATTTTTGTTGTGTTTTTTGTTGTTGTTGTTTATTTTTGGTCTATACTTTTCTTTCCCCAAAATGTATTCCATGGGATGTGAGTTCCGGAGGGTTCTCTGTAGAAAAGCGATTCCGCCGTTAAAGAGTTTTGTGGAATGCTGCACCCTACCTGCTGGGAGCTTTTTCACGTGCATATTGATCCATTCAAGTTCTGAGAAACAGCAGTGTTTTAAAACAAAGCATTTGATGTTGCTCAGCCAGTGCTTCTCAGTCTGTCTTGAAATGGGAACCTTTTATTCACACGTGCATTTCGCATGACACCTGGGATCCGCTCTTGTTTCCACATTGGGAAACAGTGGTCTACATCATAGCTGCTCACCTCCGGGGGCCGTCCTGTGAAAGCAGCCCTGGGTGATCCGTGGTGAATGGGCTGTACTTCAGTGACCCCGGGTCCTTTCGTATAGCATTTCTCATTCCCTCACAATGTGCCTAAGGAGTCAGGTCAGCGTAGGTATCCTCAGTGTCAGATGGGGTAACTGAGGCACTGAGATGTTTTGTTTCCCATGGCATGTTGCCAGCAGGGCCCAGTGAGCCCATAAAGCCAGTCTTGTTTATAGGGTAAAAGGGCCTCCTCACACACTACTGGGCAGAGATGAAAGGCGGTTGGAATCAGAGGCTGGCATGAGATCTGGAGTTGGGGTCCAGATAAAGTTGTCAGCCCCTGCGAGAGCCCGCACTGAGGCCCAGTGCCTGCCTGTCTAGAAGAGGGGCCATCCCCTGGAGTCCAGGGATGCCGGGCGGCAGTGTGATGCAAGGCCTCCAAGTGCTAGGCTCACGTGGCCCTCTTGTTCCCTCCCCAGGAGACATCAGGTATGACGAGGCCATGGGTTACCCCATGGTGCAGCAGTGGAGAGTCCGGAGCAACCTGTACCGCGTGAAGCTCAGCACCATCACCCTCTCGGCAGGTGAGGACCACACCCGCACAGCCAGGGGACTTGGTGTCATGAAGCACTAGTTCCCGAGGATCTTGGGTGTGCCAGGCCCTGTGCTGGCCCTGGGGAGCTGCCATCAAGGGGCTCACAGGGAGAGCAGACGGGCAGCAGACAGACAGTGACATCTACCCAATAAAGGGACAGCCTAGGCACAGGAGAGGGAGCCACCCAGAGAGGCGTCCTGGAGGAAGGAGTGTCTGAGCAGGGAGGGTGTGGAAGGATGAATGGAGGGAGAAGCTAAAGGACAATCTGTGTCCCACTTATGAACTTGAAAGAGTTCAAGTGTAAGTTCTCAGGCACTGATTCTTCCGGTCTCTCCTGGCTGATTTCTTCCCCTGTTCATTTTCTATACAACAGTAACACATACCCCCCCCCCCAACACACACACACACACACACACTGCCCACACTTACCCACATGAATCCTGAGCCCGAGCTGTTGGTGATCATTTGTAGCTCTCCAAACGGGACATGTTTTGTCAAGCCTCTGTGATTTTGCACATGCTGTTCCCTCTGCCTGGATCTCCCTCCCCCTGAATCCTACAATACCTCCCACATTCCCCATTCTCCTCAGAATAACTTAAGAAATTCCCTATGGGCAACTAGCTACATCAAATTCTTGATTCCAGTCTGAGTCCTCCTGACTCACCCACAGACCTGAGACCATGACTAGGGCTGGGGTCCAATGTTTGTGTATTCTCTGTAACAGAGAATCAGCAATGGCCGGTGCTCCTGTTTGATCAGGGACTAAAAAATCTGTAAAGGAATGAGAGAAGGGCTTTGGGAATATGGGCCTTCCTCACACTGCCACTGGGTGACTGTCCCAATGGCACCTCATTATCCACCAGCTCGTTGCTTAGCTTTCCTTTTTCAATGCCCCTTTCCAGGAACATTACTCATTTAGCATGAGACTCGGAGGACTTCACTTTCTGAGAAGCACAAATAGCAATTACTTCTGACATCAGCCAGAACTTTATAAAATTTTCTATCTTTCAATGTCTTGCAAGGAAGGCATTTTTTATTCCATTATTTTTTCAGAGAAAGAAACTGAGGGTCAGAGGGGTTAGGCAGTTTGCCCAAGATCACACAGCTAGTGAGTGGCAGCACAGGCGCGGAGCAGGGATTCCAGTGCAGTTCTGTCTACCAGGTAAAGAGCCGCAGGGCATCTGCATGATGTTATTTATTGCCTACAGGCACCATCTTGTCATTAACACCGCGGTATTAATTACCCGCCACAGCTAACGGGCTGATGGAGAGAGGTTGTTCTAATCAGGCACCCGTTCCTGGAGCCCTGTTCTGTTTCCCCACCACCCACACCCTCACATGGCACTTTTGAGTAAGACTGCGATGCTCTTGTTGGAACTACAAAGGTGAACCGGCTTTAATTAATCACTAACAATGCTCCTGAGAACCCCCTTGTAAATCAAATGCTGGCAAATCAGAGGTAGTTTTTAATGCTGAAAAGGAGCTTGTTCGTTTACATTTTACTTGATGCGGTCTGGAGTTGGTGGTTCTTGGAGTAACAGTGATTGGTGTGCCTGCCAGGAATGTGCCGTGGACCTGGCTGGGGGTGGGGGGTGGGGAAGGATGTGCAGACTCAGAGACCCATGGGTCAGAGCTTCCATTTCAAGGTGGAGTGTGTTGAAGGTACAGAGATAGGTGCCCTGATCAGGATGTGAGGAAGATTCCTTAGGAGAGGGGGGACTTCCCAGGGCCTTAAAGCACAGGTGGGACTTAGGTAGGAAGAAGGGAGGCCATCCAGGTGGTTCAGTGATTGAGTGTCAACCTATGAACCAGGAGGTCATGGTTCGATTCCTGGTCAGGGCACAAGCCCTGGTTGTGGACTCGATCCCCAATGTGGGGTGTGGAGGAGGCAGCTGATCAATGATGCTCTCTCGTCATTGATATTTCTCTCTTTCTCTCTCTCCCCCTCCCTTCCTCTCTGAAATAAATAAAAATATAAACAATTTTAAAAATACCCCTTGCTGGTTTGGCTGAGTGGATAGAGTGTCGGCCTGCAGACCCAAGGGTCCCAGGTTCGATTCTGGTCAAGAGCACATACCTCGGTTGCAGGCTCCTCCCCCAGCCATGCAGGAGTCAACCGATTGATGTTTTTCTCTCACATGGATGTTTCTCTCTGTCGTTCCCTCTCTCTTCTGTTCTCCCTAAAAATCAATGGAAAATATCCTCAGATGAGGAAAGAAAGGAAGGAAGGAAGGAAGGAAGGAAGGAAGGAAGGAAGGAAGGAAGGAAGGAAGGAAGGAAGGAAGGAAGGAAGAAAGGGTACACTAAGCTGGAGGTAAAGCCTGATGCAGGTGGCTCAAGGGTCATGACCTTGGAGGCCTAAATCTCATAAGAGGTCATTGGCTTTATCCAGGAGCCAGAGCCCAGGAAGGTCTTGAGGCTCCTGGAAGCATAGCTTGGTGACCTGGCTGCTGGAGAAGGAGCGGGAAGAAGGACAGTGGCTGTTGAGTGACTGCCCTGCAGGGACCTTGGACTTCGGACTCTAGCTTAGGACTAAGGACAACAGAACCGCAAAGAGCTTCATGGCTAGAGAACAGATGACTGTTTAGGGAGGCCATGGCTGAGACAGAAAGAGAGGTGGCATTACAGGGAGCTGAGCCAGGGATCAAGAAAGGAGATGCAAAGTATCTGCTGAGCACCAGCCAGGCGGCCCCCGGCCTCCAGCCATGGACAATCAAGCCCTGGACTATGGGGGGCAGTGGAAAGTGTGTGCACTTTGGAGTGACACAGAAGTGGTTGGAATCCTAGTGACTCTGGCCAGGGGGGCAAGGCCAGTTAATATACAGTCTCTGAGCTTGGACTTGCTCATCAACACAACAGGTGATTGTGATGGGTTGCGAGTGGATGCTGAGGTTATGTTAGACGGGGCGGGGGTCGTGAAATGTTTGGCCATGTGCCCAATAGACCTTAGCTACTCAGTAGACACCGCCTTTGACTTCCTGGTTGAGACTTTCAGGCCCCTGTGATCGAGGTCAGCACGCTGTAGCCCAGGATCTGGTGTGTCCCCTGAGAGAGCAGCCTTTGCTACGTCAGTGAGGGATGCTGCTCCTGGACACTGGAAAGAGCTCCCTGCCCCTTAGAAATCGCCAACCACCAGCCTCTAGACTCTGACCTCCTTCCCATGCTCCTCCCTGTCCAGGCTTCACCAACGTGCTCAAGATCCTGAGCAAGGAGAGCAGCCGGGAGGAGCTGCTCACCTTCATCCAGCACTATGGCTCTCACTACCTGGCAGAGGCCCTCTACGGCTCCGAGCTCACCTGTGTCATCCACTTCCCCAGCAAGAAGGTCCAGCAGCAGCTGTGGCTCCAGTACCAGAAAGGTAAGCCTGGAGGGCTTGGTGGAGGTGGCGGCTAGCTGGGGAGATATCTGGGCTCCCTGGGAGCAAAATCCTGGCACTGCTACATATAAGCTGTGTGGCTTAGGCAAGCCCCTGCCCCTCTCTGGGCTTCAGTTTCACCCTGAACAGAATGAGGGGCAGTGTGATGATTTCTCAGATGCTTCCAGAGAGCATTTTCTGAGCCCCAAACAGGTGTTCTGGACTCCAGAACCCTGATCTAGGCAGGCCTCTGTTTCCTACACTCTCTCTTTGAAATAACTGTCTAGGGAGGGCCCAGGGGAGGGGACATCTTCTCTCTAGGCTTCTTGGAAGAACCCAGAAGAGCCCCAGCTCCTCTGGGAGGGATGGTCACATGGCAGAGGAGCAGTTTCAAATCCTTCCCAAGGAGGGGCTTTTATCCGCAAGGATGTCACCAGATCCTTTTTCCCTTGGACTCCAAGCTATTATCACAGTTGGAATTTCCCTAACCAGATGGAGACCCATCTCCGCCACTCACCATGCAAAAGTCATTTCCTTTCCACCTGTTTGCCCTTCCTGTGAGATGGGTACATAGGTAGCTTTTCTTGCTCTACCTCCCACGTTAAAGGGAAGTGGTGTATGTAATAGCATTTTAGAAAGATAGCAATATCACAGGCATGCATTATGTACTTTATTAGGGCCATGTGTTCATACCCCCATTTCTCAGATGAGAAAAGGAGTCACAGATATGCCAAATCAAGTGCCCGTAGACAAACAGCTGATGAGGAGCAGGGCAAGGATTGTTTCCTGTTATCACTGTTATTATTTTTATCATTGAATTTTTTTAAAAAAAGCTCTGGGAGGATGGAAAGGGTGGGGAATGATGTTAAAGATGTGTTTTCACCTTCTTCATACGGCTCAACCAGAACTCAAAACCACAGAATGAAGAGCCAGAGGGGACCTTACCGGTCTCACTGGGTGTCGCCCTCCAGTGTCCTAGTTGGGAAATCTAAGGCCCAGAGGGAGGAGGAAGCTCACTCAGAATCCCAGGGCTCCACCCTACCTGGCCCAGCCGAGACAGAGTGGAGTGCACACTCCCTGTCCACCTCCTATGTTGCCCTCCTGCCCAACTAGATGAAGCCTGGTCCACCTGCATTCGACACCCCCAGACCCTTCCTTCTGTCCTGGAGCGTGGTCTCTCCCCCCTGCCTCTTGTGTGCAGCTGCGTGGGCCACAGGTTGGTTTATAGGCACAGGGGACGTAATTGAGTTGTCTGGGAATAGCTGTTTTATGGCTGTGACAATGACGGTCTTTAAGGAAGTGCATTAAATCAATTGAAGTCTCGTCTGGGGCCACCCTATAAATAATGTGACACATCATTAAGCAGGGCAATAAGCTTCAAGAGTTTGCGGTAATACAATTAGGTTGTGTTTATAAAAGCCTTCGCTCACTATGGCCACTAGACTCATTTGCCTTGGCCTGCATTTGGGGCCGAGGGCACCATGCTCATGCCAACTCCCACCCCATCTCCACTCTTGGTCGCATCCTCGCTCACTCCAGAAAAATCTCACTTCTTTGAATGGAAGATGCGTGTATCTGTTGCAAGATGGGGAGGAGGCAGAGAGGGTGCCATGGAGGAGCTCGGGCCCCCTTCTCGTTTGCCACGAGTTTGCCGGGTGGACGTGGCATGGAGCTTTTCTCTCCAAGCCTCCTGTGCAGAGGCATTTGTCTTTCTCCATTGCCCATGTCACTCCCAGGAAGAGCAAGCAGGAGGCTGCACGGAGGCCTACGGGACCACTGTGTGTGTTTCCTCCTTTCTCTGTCCCCACCTCTGTGGCCACTTAGACTGCACATTGGATACTATGCTTTGCTTTTCATCTAAACGCTATCCTTCATTTTATTTTTAATTTGGGAGTGATGCTGGGGAGGAGGAGGAGGAGGAGCAGTGAGTGGGGAGTTTTCCCCTGAAGAATCGAGAAACCTCTGGACTCAGATGGAGTTGGCGATCCGTCTCTCCCCCGTCCCCAAGTATGCGTCGCAGACATGTGCAGAGCCAGGGCCCCTGGGAGCCAGCTGGGAGGAATCTGGGTGTGAAAGCTCATCACGCTGGGGCAGAGCTTGTGGGAAGAGGCCGGGCGGAGGATCAGGGCTGACGTGGGACAGACAGGATTTCCCATCCCGATGGCTCTTCTGAAATCCCTGCCAGCTGTCTGAGGGGGGAGTAACTTCTCAGGGTCCATTCCCTCCTGTGTTAAAGGGATAGTGATCCCCTTGCATGACTTTGGGGAGAGTGGAGTGAGGTAGGTAAGAGGCCTGGCATAGTGGGCACATGAACAACAGTGGCTTAAAACAAAACTTGTGGGCATCTGGCCACAGCTCTTACTCTTCCCTGTGCAGCCTCTACACCACGTGAAAGGACACTCTGCAAATTTCCCTTCAATCAGAGAGGGCGGGCTTCCAGGATTCTCCCTGACAGGAGGCCAAAGGTGGAAGAGGAGGTGGGGAGAAGGCGCCAAGCAGAGCAGGGATGATAACCACACACATGGAACAG
This sequence comes from Murina feae, assembly GCA_004026665.1. Classification (NCBI taxonomy): domain Eukaryota; kingdom Metazoa; phylum Chordata; class Mammalia; order Chiroptera; family Vespertilionidae; genus Murina; species Murina feae. The sequence continues at coordinate 44,551 of PVJC01003332.1, forward strand.
CACTTTATAGTTTACCATCACGCATCCTCTAGTTCACTGCTATGTCCTGCTATGTCCTACCTGCTTCCCTTCTGCAGACCTTGTGCCAGGCGCTGGGCCTCCATAATGGACAAGACGTGAGCACTGCCCCCACGCTGCTCATTACGGGCCTGTCATAGCCTTCCAGTATCTCCTCATTTCTGTCATGGACTCTCTAATCCACCGATGGGCAGCTAGAAGGAGCCGGGGGGGGGCGGGGGGTGGCTGGCACGTGGGAGGGAACCCAATCACTGTCACGTGGTGGCTCCCAGCTTTCAGTTCATGTGCCATTTTTGATCGGTTGGGGTGGTTTGCCTAGACCGCTGTACGGAGGTAATGGGTCAAGAAGAAAGCTTGATTAATCAGCAGTGTTTGCTCTAGATACAGAAAATGGGAGTTGTGGTCCATATCCTGTGTATTGTTTTCCCTATAACAGGGGAAAACGAAAGCTAGAACAACAGGCCCAGTGTCTGACACTGATTCCAGAGGGGCCCTGGGCATGCAGAGGACTAGAAAGATCCAGGCAGGGGGTGGAGCTTTCTACCACCACCCAGTATCCTGGGCATCCCGCGGGTCTGGAGGGGCCGGGAGCACCAGGAAGGTCAGTTAGATGGGCCCTACGGGCAACTGGACGAGCATGGGAGCAGTTCGTTGTCAGGCTCCTCTCTCCACCCTGCTCTCCCCAGTGCCAAGTTCAGAGTCTCTTATCCCAGCGAAAGTGCTCTGGCTACACCTCTAATTGGAAAAGTTACCTTTCTCCCACTCAGGCCTTCATTTCACTCTTTGGCCTGACAGTCCTGTGCTCTCTTTACCTGTGATCTTGATCCATTAGTTCTAGATCACGATTAAGACTCAGTTTCAAGGTAGCCTTCCTCCGACTAAATTGGATAGACTTCCTCATTTGGAGATAAAGCCTAGGTTTTGCAGTCAGTTGGATCCTGGTTCAAATCCCAGCTCGATCTCTTAGTAACAGAGTGATCTTCACTAAGATCGATTTTCCCATTTGCAAAATACAGGATCCAATGAGCCAATAGACAGATCAGTGATGGACTCACCTGGCACTGAGCAGGGCACCTAATGATTGTCTGGATTCAACCCATTTGTTTTACCAATAGTTGCCACATCCACTCAGGTAACTGCGTCAGGTGTGCACAGGCACATGCGCGCGCTTGTGTGTGTATGTGTGTGTGTTAGAGAGAGAGAGAGAGAGAGAGAGAGAGAAACTGAGGAAGGTAGGAAAATACAGGAAAAACAAAGAGATAAATGTAGGGAAGTCCACAAAGAGAAATGGAGAGACAACATGTAGAAGAGAAAATATGAGCAATTAATACGTCTTTTTCAAGTTTGGAGCCTCGGTGACCCTGTGAAAGGACATTCTCTGTATGAAGGTCCCACTGCTCTTGAGTTGGGATTGGGAGAGTCCATAGTATACAGTTGCCCCCTCAGATGCGTGCCAGTTGCCACCTTTAAAAGATGTTGTATCTGTTGGAATTTCCCAGGGAATGAGTTCCTGCCTTTCCATTTGAATTACCATGCACTTTTGAACATCAGCTGGAACTTGTTCCACTACTATTTAGAGGAAGGTTGGCTGTCTGAAAGGCAGCTCAGGGGTTGGGTTGGGAGAGGAGAAGGAAGGGAATGATGTGGTAAATGTCACCTCCTCTGTGAGGACAGGTGTGGCCAGGGGCTGATGTGAGCTGGAGAGCTGTCCCCGCATTCAGTCTCCTGGGGGAGCGTACTTCAAAGGCGGCAAGCAGACATGGAAGGGGTTAGTTCAGAGCTGCACGGGTACTGGTTTGTTACCCAGAGATTAAATCACTAAGGAACGATTCTCAAATTGTTTGCGTGACCTTTCATTCGCCTTTGATGGGGTTGCCCGCTTCTAGCTTGAGGCGCTGTATGTGTTTGCTCCATGGTATCAAATCCTCCTGAGGGCCCACTTCCACTCCTGTCTGCTCCTTCTCTGTCTCCTGGGCAGCTTCATCCTCTGGCAAACCAGTGACTGCGGTTCACAGCCCTCCTCCGCCCCGGGTACCCCCTTCCTGGACTGCATTCTCTCCATGGGGAATCTCAGCCATGCTCTGTATTACCACCCCTACCCTGATGACCCCACTCAGCCTCCAAGCTTCCCTCTGGTATTTGCCATCAAGCTAGCTCCCCTGCCCGCCCCAGCTCTGCCCCACCTGTTAGTCCTTCCCTATGCTCCCAGGAAGGGCACCGTTTTCTGCTCAGAGCCAGACCAGACACCTAGGAAGCTAGGTGTCCTTTCCAACTTCTCCCTCTCCCTCCCTCCTTCTATTTCCAAACCATCCCGTCTTTTCCAGTTTAATTCCCAAATAGCCCTGTAATTGGCCCACTCTTTCCACCTAGAGAAGTACCAACTGATCCCAAGCTGATTTTATGTCTTGCCTGGACTCCAGTGTTGGTCTCCTACGGTCGCCCTACATCCATTCTTGTCTACCATCACTCCAACCACACAACAGCCCTGAGGACATGGATCAGCCAGCATTCTCCAGCAAGATAGAACCAAAGGGTAGATATAAGTAGGCAGATAGATAGATAGATAGATAGATAAGATAGATAAAAATATCTTTATTACCTATAATATCAATATGTAGCATATGTGTGATATGTTCATATGTGTGATTTATGTATGAAAGATAGGTATATCTTATTGGTTCCATATATTTATATGGAGAGAGATATGTATTATGAGGAACTGGCTCATGTGATTATGGAGGCTGTGAAATTCCAAGTCAAAATTCGATCAGCAAACTGTAAATCCAAGAGAGGCAGTTCCATAGCTGACCGAATTGAGACCCAAGAACCCATGTTTTAGTTCAAGTCCAAAAGGAAATAGATCAATGTCCCAGCCTCAAACAGTCAGGCAGGAGTTTTTTTCTTTTTCACAGGAGGTCAGCCTTTGTGTTCTATGTAGGCCTTCAACTGATTTGATGCTGCCCACCCATATTTGGGAGACCAATCTGCTTTATTCAGTCTCCTGGTTATCTGGTACCCGCACAGATACATCCATACTAATGCTTGACTGATATCTGGACATCAGTGGCCCTGTCAAGTTCACATATATCATCACTGGATGTTTCTGAAACATGATGACATGTTTCATCATGTCACTCCTTGGATGAAGACTCCTAAGTGTCTTGTCATTGCCCCGAGGCTGATTTCCAAACTCCTCCCCATGGCCCTCTCGGGTAGGATGTGTCCCCAGCCAACCTCTCCAGCCCCACCTGCCCCCATGCTATCTGCCTTTCAGTTACACTGAGCCTCACACCTTTCCTATGACACGGGTCAGAGATCTCAGCCAGGCCGAGTTCGTGGTCCCAGTGTGGTAGTGGGCCGAGGCTGAGTACTGCTGGCCCCCTCTCCCCCCACTTTTCTTTGGAGAGGGCAGGGAGAGCAGAGGTTAAATAAGACTGGACATTCTCTAGCCTGCAGATGCCAGAGGAGAGAGCCAACTTACTTCTCCTCGGAACAATGTAAAAAGAAGATACAGGATGTGGTTCATTAAACACAAATAGGCCCACGAGACTGCCATTTCTACCAGATGAAATTACCAAAAAAAGCATTTGTTCTCCAGTTTAGATCGTGCCCATCTGGAACGGAACACCCTCATCTTTTTCCAATTGGTGCGTCCCAAGGATAATAACCCTTTGCATGTGCTCAGTGCAGTGCGCCTCACAGAGCTCTTTCACATACGTTATTTCATCCGATTTCCTCCTTGTAGCAGGCCTGTAGGGAGGCACATTCATCTGCATTTCACACGTGGGGAAACTGAGGCATGTTAGCAAGCTGAACACCAACCTTGCCGTGGTCCAGAAGAATGTGTAGGGTTGTGTGTGTGTGTGTGTGTGTGTGTATGGAGGGGTGACGGGAGCAGGCAACAAGGACTAACTTGTATTGAGCTCCTACAATGGGCTGATAAATCACATGACCCCAGCGGTCTTCATAGTAACCCTACGATGTGGAGAGAATTCTTCCTGCCTTCCAAAGGAGTAACACTCACCTGTGCAAGGACACTGGCGGGTCACAGGCCAAGGCAGGATTTTTTCCGGGACTCTCTGACTCTGAAGTTCATGCTCTGCTGTCTCCCCGTAACAACATGCCATGTACTGAGAACCATGTGCCAGGAGGTTCACTGGGCACTTCTCATACATGATCTCACTGGACCCACACAGCAGCCCTCTAAAGCCAGTTCCTTAGGCCTCGGAAATGGAGGCTCTGGGTGGGGGAGGATACATCATTCAAAGGCATAGCTGGCAAAAGATATGCTCTCTGTCCTTCTCTTTCTTCTGTCCTTGCTTTCTCCAGTCCTCTCGCCATCGACATTTTGCTATCACGTCACCTTGAGGGGCACTCCAGAAAGAGATCTCTCTGAGCAGCATTTCTGTTTCCCCTGAAATGGTTAGAAGTACTTGGTCAGGAAGAGTGAGGAGTGAGGCAGACAGACCAGCATGAGTCCGGCCAGTCTGATGCCGGCCAGCTGGCGCCAGAGCCTTGTTTCCTAGCAACGCCTGGGCTGTGGGTCAGGGTGCAGGCTCTGAGCCATGCCCTGGAGACGGACTTGACCCTTGGTCCATTGGGTTGGCCTGATTGCCTACACCTTAGGGCCCATGGGGTCTGCATTTCTGTTTTCTCCCATCCCACAGGTGTCCAGGGAGAGGGAAGGCTCCTTTTGGAGATCTTGGTCCAAGATGTCCCTGAGATCTGTGGCACCAGAATCATTGAAACTTATAGCAGGAAGGATCTTCCACTTAATAAATCTGTTAATATAGATGGTGAAATGGAGCCCCAGGGAGAATAAACAAGTTGCTCAAAGGGCATTTTGTCATTGAAAGCATTAGGACTTGAATTAAATTCCTTTATTCCCTCCTTCATCAAGGAAAGTGTGTTGAGAGGCAATTCAAGAGTCCATGTGTCCAAAGGTGTCTATTTTTTTGTGTGACAGTTTTATTGAGTTATAGTTTACACACCACACAATCAGAGGTATCTTTTGAGCCTTGTCTTCCAGTGGCAACTTTGCACCAAGACAGAGTTTTGATTGCGTTTCCAGAAGGGAACGCATCATTTAATTATGTGGTCATTGAGGAGAGTCTCTGAGGAAAATGCAGTCTGAGGGAAGCGCTCCCTTCCACCTTCCAGCCACAGCACGTTCTGTATAGCAGCCATGGTCAGTGATTCAGGGAGGCAGCTAGTGGGAGGAGCAGGCGGTGGAGGAACAGCTGGGGCTGCAGATGACCAAAGTGTTCATCCAAGTCCACACAGGAGCTAAGCTGGCTGACCACTGCCCTGGCTTTAACCAGCAACAAGTTAGTGCCTGCTATGTGCTGGGTATTGTACTAGGTGCTGTAGATGCAACAGTAAAGTCATTGTCATGCAGCCTTCCCAGAGGTCAGTCTGGTCTTGGAACGATGGGAATGAGGAAAGCACAGTGCAAGGTGCAGACGCTAGAAAGAGGAAACTCGAAGTATGCCATGGCCACCTAACTCCACCTGCGTGGTGGGTCAGGAAGGACACCCCCAAAAACTTGGAGGAGGTAAGATTTTAGTAGCATAAGTAGGCAGAGAGAGGAAGGGTGATTCCAGTAGTGGTAGCAAGGCAAGCACGTACAATACAGGTCCTACGATAAGATGGGGGTGGGGGAGGCAGTGGATTGAGAAGATTGCCAGAGAGGGAGGAAGCAGTGCTGAAATAAACCTAGAAAGGTGGTTATCCAGGAACCAGACCCACTAATGTGCAGGCCATGCTGAGGAACGTGTCCTTTTCCCCGGAGCAGTTTAGGGCCATTTAAAGGCTTTATTTATTACTAGAGGCCCGGTGCATGACATTCCTGCACTGCAGGTGAGGAGGTCCCTCAGCCCAGCCTGCACCCTCTCTTGCAGTTGGGACCCCTCAGCGGACATCCCTATTGCAGTCTGGGATTCCTCGTTCCTTACCACCCACCTGCAGCAGAGGTGGCCACCTGCTGCTGTGCTCACCAGCCATGAGCCCAGCTTTTGGTTGAGCAGTGCTCCCTCTGTGGGAGCACACTGACCACCAAAGGGAAGCTCCCGCATTGAGTGTCTGCACCCTGGTGGTCAGTGAGTGTCATAGAAACCAGTTGTTCTGCTGTTCAGTTGATTTGCATATTAGCCTTTTATTATATAGGATTAGTAGCATTTGCATCTCTTAGTTGGACTCTGGCTGGTGTATGATGGGGCTTGATTTGGGAAGGGAGGAAGTGTACACAGGATGCTAGATTTGGGTGGGGAAGATTGGTTAAGAAGCTGTAGCAGTTGTTTCAGGAAACAATAATAGCAGCTTATCCAAAAAATAAAATAAAAGAGTAATATGCAAATTTGACCCTAATGGTGGAATGACCAGTTGCTATGACATGCACTGACCACCAGGGGACAGACACTCAATGCAAGAGCTGCCCCATGGTGGTCAGTGTGCTCCCTCAGAGGGAGCTCTGCTCAGCCACAAGCCAGGCTGACAGCTGCCAATACAGCGGTGGTAGTGGGAGCCTCTCCTGCCTCCTCAGCAGTGCTAAGAATGTCCGACTTCAGCTTAGGCCTGCTCCCCACTGGCAAGTGGACATCCCCTGAAGCTCCCGGGCTGCTAGAGAGATGACTGACTGCCAGCTTAGGCCCAATCCCCCGGGGAGCAGGCCTAAGCCAGCAGGTGGACATCCCCTGAGGGGTCCCAAACTGCGAGAGGGCACAGGCCAGGCTGAGGGACCAAATTCTTGTGCACCAGGCCTCTAGCACTTAATAGTTGTGAGGAAGAAGAAAAGAGTAAGTGCATGCGAACAACATTATAAATTGCTAGTTTGATGGGAATGTCATCATTGAATGGTGGTGGGAGGTGGGATGTGAGGGAAATGATTAGTGATGGGGACAAAGCTTTTGGCTTAAGTGCCTGAGTCCATACTGCTATCTCTTAAGCGGAACAAAAGAAGAACAGGTATTGGAGAGCTGAGCTCCGCTTTGAATATGTGGAGCGTAAGGTTTCTAAGGGATACTGGCATGTAATGCACTAGCTCACAGTTGACACATCACTTGGCAATATAAAATGGATACAGATATATATGGACATATATATACTGGTGATCAAAAGAAAGGCACGGCCTGAAAAATGCCGGTTTGAGACCTAGTTGTGTAGATAATTGAAGTCTTAGCAGAAGGCAGTGCCCTCCAGCATGGAAGTAAAGTTCCCCTTTCGCAAGGCCTTTCCTTGGGGAGCTGTTTCTCTTTACACGCCCAGGATTGTTCTGGTGTTTTATTTAGAGCCATGAGGTCATTCAGAGAGTGGCCTCTGCTGTTCCTTTCGGCCCGTTTTCCTTGTGTGCAATGCTGTGGGCGGTGAAGAACAGTCCTTGTGCACATTAACGAGGCTGGGATTACTCTCCCCATTTCACTGAGGAGACACACGGGCATATCTGGCCACAGTCTCCGGAGCAGAAGGGCACAGCACAGACTTCCAGGGGTTTGCTTTACCGTTTGTCCCTCTCATTGAGCTAACAATTAACCAGTCTTCTGTGCAGGGTCAGGGTACATGTGCCCATTTGTGGATGTCACTCCTCCCAGGTGCCCGTGTTTTTCTCCCAGATGCAGCCCCTGAGTCTTGGATCGGGTGAGGAAATACTAGTAGGCATGCCTGCCCCCTCTTACCCTCGGAGCCATGCTTTTTAAAATTTAACTTGATCCCTGATACTTTTACAGAATCACCAAAACTGTCACACACATTTCGGATCCTTGGGCCTGAGATATTTATTATTGTTTCTAAGTATAAATATTGAATGCCATTTCAAAAACACACATGGTTTCATTCATGAAGTTTCTCAGAAATTAAATTCACACAGTTCTCTCGTCTATCACACTAGGAAGTTGTTCTCCATGTTTAACGTTACACGGTTGTTGTCACTGAAGCAGTGAGATGGGCTCCCACCCAATGTGGGGTCAGATGATGGAACTGGTGATGTTCCACAGACACCGAGAAGATGTAAAAAGATGTATCACTCAGACAACGAAGCTTTCTGGGGAGAGCGAGATCCCAGCAGGAGGAGACTAGCGTGGCTCTTATGTAATGGCTGGGGGATGGAGTGCCGGGGGATCCCCATGTGCCTTTGAAGATTAGGGCAAACTGTGGCTGAGCGGCTGTCAAATGGGAAATGAACATAACATCTGAGGCAAATCTATGATGGCAAAGCATTTGCCAATTGTTGATCGGATGGAATCAGTAATTTCAGTATTAGGTATGGGAGCCTTATGGGCGGGGCATCAGCATTAACAGGTTGGAGCACCCATCCTGAGGGGTGAAGCACAGGCTACGAGATTAGGATGTGGAGGGGATAATCGCTTTATTTCTAAATAGGTCTTTTATCAGGGTTTCAAACCTCAAAGGCCCTGTTTAAATGGGACCATATTAACCATGCTAACTAATCGGAGGAGGAGGTCCATGGAGTCCCATTTTGGCAAGCCAATGTGACAGCAACTTAATTCAACTTTAATTTATGCCTCATTGGGTCAGAGTGGCCATGCCCAGTATGGATATTTTAGGGTAATGGGTGCTGTAGCTCTAGAGAATTTCTGGCAAGCCAGTAGTTACAATGATTGAGAAGAGGCATGCCTCTTTCTCTTCTTTAGTGTCCTAAAATGGCTGCGGTAACTCCCCTCCTACTAAAGGGGGTACTTTGTCTAAATGTAGGGGAACGCCCATGTGCATGTAACTCTAATTTGAGCCCCAGTATTAAGGCTATACTAGTACATTTCTGCAGATGTTAAAACTTAGTTTAGAACCCATATTGTGGGGGTGCAAAAGCCAATTGGCAACTTCTATCTCTTTGTTGTATAAAATCTTTTGGTAAATTGTAGGTGTCTTATAGAGTCCGATTGTGGACCTCTGCTTCAGTTTGTTTGTTTCCTCCGGAATTCATTTCTTTTTTTTTTTTCCTTTGGTGGTTACTGTATATAGTTCATTTGGTTTGTTGGGGGAGTCCCCTCTATCCTGCTCATATTTATAAATGTCTTCCTCCAGAGAGGGGCAAATCCCTATCATTAGGATTAGGGCTCATGACAGTGGTTGCATTACGGGGTTGAAGGGCCATGGACTGAAGTCAGACTTGAAGGAAGCCTTTGGATATGCCAGGAGGGAACAATGGGTGCTTCCCCCTGTAACCCTGGCGGTCAGGATCCTTTTCTGAGCAGCGGGGACAGAGCAGCAGTGCAGGCAGCCGGTAGACCCCGAGGGAGCCATCTGCTTGTAGAGTGTGGTCCACAGCATCCCACACGATGACCGTCCTCCCTGCACGTGAGCCACTGCCAATAGCCCACATTTTGCACAGGGTGTGCTTCCCAAGTCCTCTAAAGACGGGGACAATGTGTGGTTGCAACAAAAGGCCAGTGGGTGTTACTTCCAAGAGTAATTCCCCTGAGTGTGGGCACAGCCTTCGCTGCAATCTAGGCACATGCGTCAACCTGAGACACACGTGTTTGGACCCAGAGATCCCAGGGCTATTTTATTCCTGTTCTTAAATGCCAGTTATCAAGCTTCCCCCTTAGTTCAGTTGCATCTATAACAAGAGACTTGGCAGGGCTCAGGCAGCACAGCTCAAAGCCCAAGCTTGCCAGTGCGTGAGTGACCCAAGAAATGAGCTAGCCAGCAGCAAAGCCGTTCACAAATCAAAGCGATAAGAAAGCTGCCCGGGGATGGTGGTCATTGCCTAAAACACTGGTTAGTGTGCCACTTGTTGTGGTTATCCCATAGACGGGAGGGGGAACCCCCAAAACTGTTAAGGCTGAACTAAGGCATGTACCAATTGGGTATGAAAAGGTTTATAACAAGGCTTTCTGAGGAGAGCAGCGTAGGTTCCTAAGTGGTTCAGAAATGACTTGAGAGCCGGCAAAGGAGACCAGCTAGGTTTGCTAGTCTAAGGTGGTGTGGAGGTGGGGCTGGGTGAGAGCTTCCATGCTGGGCATGGGCTTGTGCGCTTTGAGCTTTCCACTGGCGCCAAAGGTGGATGTATTCAAGCTTTCTTATCAGCATGTCCAGATGTGGGGCAGATGAAAGGGGAATGATGGGTTTTGAAATCTGTCAGCATCAAACATCGAAAAGGAGAGTGAGACTCTTACAAAATTGTATGACGATTACAAGACTCATTTAGCTCAGGCTTTTAAGAGAAGCAATATGGTATTATTTCAGGATTTTGAAAAGGTAGAAAATGTATTTCTGAGACAAATGACATCAGGGATTCCCAGTAAGGAGACAGAAATATGGGGAGGGGTGACTTTTCCAACTACACCTTCTCCTTCCACCTCAGCCCCGCTCCGGTCTCCAAGGGGATTCTTATGTGCACCCTCCCACCTCTGTGAAAACGAAACCTCACTGAGCCATGGCTACTGATAGGAATTAGTGATGCAGCTTAGGGCAGGGGAAAGGAACACTGGCATTATTACTTAAAGGGGGGCATCGTCAATAGATGGGTCACTTTAAACCCTGTAATGTCCCCTCACTCTTGTGTTTTGAACTTCCTGCTGGTACCAATGCTTCACTTTTCCCTACAGTATTGTACCTTGATTCCTGATATTCCCCCTACTTGCAAGGCCCTTCAGCAACCAGATCCCCGCAAGGAGAAGTAGCCTAATCTCAAATGCCTGGCGTTCAGCTTCTATCTTGTACTGCTTACTCTTCAGCACTTTCGGATCATTTCTTACGCATCCTATTTCTCCAGCTAGACCACAGGCTACCTGACTGCAGGATTCACAGTTGAGTCATCTTTGCATCCTATACTCGTATAACGACTACCAGTGATAATAAACAGTAGGCGTCTTATACATATTTAAGGAGTGACTGAATGAATGAGTAGAATCTCAGATCTTAATATTCTGTGAAGATATACAGTGGCATCCTAATTGGGTAAACTGAGTAAATCACCAAAAGTTTTATCTATGTAGGAAAGACATGTGTTTGACTCACACCCACACGCATATAAACTCTTCATGTTTTTAATCAGGATTTCAGACTTTCCTTTGAGGGAAATAGCTACCCGTACCTAGTTTCATATAACCCTTCTAATCACAAAAATGTGGGTAATCTTGAGATACATTTACTATAAAAGTATTTACCAGTCTGGAAGTGCACTAAGTGTTATACATACATCATTTCTAAAAAATAATGCAGTAAGCAGCATTGGGTTATTACTAATGAGTAAACTGAGGTTGTGAGGCTAACTCAGTGGTTCAGTAAGTGGGGGGGACCAGGACTAAACTCAGGACCTAACTTCTAATTGGGTCAAATTGTGGACCTTTGTTTAAAGTTTTATTTCAGTTTTGTTTGCTTGTTTCCTCTTCCTGTATTCATTTTTCTTTTCGTAGTTACTGTATATAGTTTGATGGGTGGGGACAGAACTCTTTACCTGCTCACGTTTATATGTTGTTTTTTCTCCAGAGAGTTGCAAATTTTAAACTATCATATTTTATATTACCTTCAACCTAACAGTGAGATTTATGATTTATTTTAATTTTTCTAATTATTTGTGTTAAAAAAATCATCTTATGCTGGTCTCTAGCCATCAACAAAAATAGCTAAACAAGCATGTGTATGTTTGTGTGTGTGTGTGTGTGTGTGTATGTATGTGTTTGTGTGTATATATATCTTGACTACATTGAACCTTTCAAAAAGTTTATACTGGGATACATTGCTGGGAGTTTGCATCTGCCCTCCAGCAATCCCACTTTCCCTCCAATGGGTTTTAAATTAAGAAGCCAGGCAGTGCTCCTGCATCACCAATGCAAATCAGAAATCTCCCCCAGTGTCAACCTGAAAAATCTGCATCATTCACGGTGAGGAGAAGGAAGCCTTTGCTCCCTGCATTTTCGGAATTAGATCCTTTTGCATATACTATCCCATTATCTGTACATTCTTGCAACAACGCTTTAAAACATAAGCTATCGTTTCATTTTACCAGATGAGGAAACTGTAACTCAACAGGGTGATATTAGCTAATAACTGACCTAGGGTCACATTTTGGGAACAGAGTGAGCAACTGGACCAACGTGGGGCTGGTTACCTAAGGCAGGGTCTTTCTACCACTTTCATGTAAACACGAGAAAATTATAGCAAGGGTTGTACGAAAACACTGGGGGAGAACTCAACCAAATTCTAGTTGATTAGGAAATCAATTAAAATCATAGAGCCAGAAGGGATTTTAGCAATGATCTAGTCCGCACTCTTTATTGTATATGGAGATGCAGGTGTATGGTGATCACTTGAGGCCACATCGCTACTTAAGAGTCAGAGCTGAGACTCAGCCCCAGACTGAACCCAGTGACTTTCCCACTAGAATAGTCATCCTGGCGCGGCCTCACTGACTTCACTTAGCCATGAATATTAATGATATTGACAAAAGAGAGCCATAGGGCTCTAGTCTAAGTGTGTGTTTTGCTAAATAGGCTCCTGCCTCATCACTGCCATGCTTGTGAAATTCATCCAGGCATCTCCCGTTTCACATCTGTAATTTATCTGGAGATCCCTTGAGGGGCTGCACGTCCTGAGTGTAGATCAGCAGGCTGGTCAGATGCAAGGCAGAGGCCCAAGTTTCACACTAGGCTCTGCCCTTCCATTTCCCTCCTGCAGGCCTGGGTAACGCTTCACTTTCCAGAAGTCATTAGTTAGTTCTGCATTAAAAGCACCACTATGTAAGCATTACTCACCCTACCTGTAAGTCTTCAGCCACGTTTATCCTACTCATGGGACTAATGAGTGCCCCTCTGTGGACTGCCTCCTGCTGGAGTATAGTACACACTGGCATGATCCTCAGTCTTTCAGACACTGCCTATCCCTGGCCTTTGGGGAAGTCCAGGGCAATGGAACACTACATTTCAAGTACTTCAGACAGGAAAGACTGTGGCACAATTTCTGAGAAAGTAGACACATCAATAATATAATTATCATTAAATTATTCTTTTCTGAAACCTGGGACAGTACCTGGCTCACAGTAAGCACTCAGTAAACGTTGAATGGATCATGGTTCCGAAGCCTTAGATTCTATGTAACTCAGGATGATAAAAGCTGGGCCGTAACCAACCTGTAAGTCATTTGTTTGCCTATAGTGTTTTTTGTTTTGTTTTTGTACACATTATAAAGGGACTTGCCTGAGAGTATTTACCCAACATAAGGGGCTGTGTTAGAAAGATGCAGGTTCTGGGAGGACTCATCACCATTGAGTCCAGTAAATAACAGCCAGTTAAAAACGGAGGGCGCACTCCAAATTAGAGACCATGTCAGGTGCCTGTAGCTAGCTATTAAAGGTAGCCCTCGATAAAGCTCAACTCTCTGGGCCAATAATCGCAACACGGTTATCTATACAGCATTGGAAACATGAGAAGGTAGAGCGATGGTAATTTACTTGGAGACGTGTGGCTGGGGGAGATGCCTGAGGAGGGTTCCGGTTGCCCATTGGGAATGTGTAACATAGGAAAGCGGGCAGGCATTGTCTGGAGTGGTTGGGCAGCTTCACTCTTTTGAACAACTCAATAAAAGAATATAGTAATCGCTATTATTTAATGGGAATGTCAAGAACTGTCCCCACGAACTGGGACTTCTACGTCTGTGATCTCACATCCTGGATGCAGGATCCGTTTTCATCCTTTTCAAGAAGAGGAATGGTAAATGACTCGGCCATGGCTGCAGGGCCAATGAGATGGACAGCGGGTAAGCAATGCCATAGCTCAGGGCTTTTTAGCAAATGTTCTGTGGATTCACAGGGCTTTTGCAGGGGCGCACAGATGCAGGTTACTGAAGCCCACAGACCTGCTCACCCGGAGCGGCTGCTCTCTGGCCTAGTCTACATACAGATCTGCATGTAAGACTTTATTTGAATAAGGGTACTGCTGCTATTAAAAAAAAATACTGTAATTGAGCAAATTCATTTCTTGGGATTATACTCTGCAATTTAGTCAACATGTTAGATGAGTGAAGCTAAGCACAGCCTAAAATACTCAGACTAAACAAAGAAACACATGCAGACCACACTTATTTCTATCCTGAGCCCCCGAACCCTGCTGTCCTCACGTGCAATTTGGAGATGGGCAGACCTGAATGCGGAATGCCAGCAGTGATAGCACCAGCAGCTCCACGACCCCAGGCCTAGTTTACTTACAGCAAGCCAGCCCGGGATAGTCATTTCCCTGCGGAAAACCACGTCCCAAAGGCCTCTGACACTGGTACTGCCTCAGCAAGTCCCTCGCTGACAGCCAAGATGGACCTCCTGCTGTCGGCTGCAGTACAGAGAAAGCGGCTCTAATAACTAGCGGCCTCATTTGCGATGCACTTGTAATTGGATCAATTTCCTCTCAAGTATATGATCTTTGCAAACCGGATGCAATTTCATAATCAGAACATGGGGCTTTTCTCCAGGTGAAAAGTACAAGACACAGATTAGTTCAACATCACTTTATCTCCTTTCCTATTGTTTGGCAGCGATTCCCACGGAAGCAAAATAAAATAAAAAAGAGCCAAAGCAACAACACCCTCCACCAGCAAAAGCACAATTTGAAGTAGCTCAGCTTAGCACATTGTTTCCATAAACTCGAGGTAACCGCTCTCTGGTTTGCCATCAGCCCTGCACCCACAGCAAGATGTGCAGCTTAGTAATTGCCCAAACCTCAAGGAATGTTGCCACAAATCCCCTCACCCACTTGTACTCTGAAAAGCATGAGCCTTCTTCCTTTTTGAATTGTAACTGTAAGGTTAAAGCAGAAAGTAGGAGGCTCAGTTTAGAATTGGGTGTGGGTGACTCTAGACCAGGAGTGGGGAACCTTTTTTCTGCAAGGGCCACTTAGATATTTATAACATTACTAGAGGCCTGGTGCAGAACATGTGTGCACTGGGGGGAGGGGGGGGACGGAGGAGGAGGGCAAGGGGTTCCTCAGGCCAGCCTGTGCCCTTTTGGGGGGGGGGATGTCTGTCTGCCGGCTTAGGCCCACTCCTCCAAGGTGTTCTTAGTGTTGCTGTGGAGGTGGGATGGGCTCCCACCACCATTGCACTCACTAGCCATGAGCCCGGCTTGTGACTGAGTGGTGTGTCCCCTGTAGGAATGCACTGACCACCAGGGGGCAGCTCCTGCATTGAGCATCTGCCCCCTGGTGGTCAGTGTGCATCACAGCAACTGCTAGTTCTGCTGTTTGGTTAATTTGCATATTAGCCTTTTTTTGTATAGGATAGGATTCCTGGGCCACACAAAACTGTCAACCTAAAAATTAGCCTGCCATATTTGGTTAAACGTTTAACTCACTCCTAATGCCTTGGCAGGGCCAGACCAAATGACTTCTTGGGCCTTACACTGCTCGTTGTCTAGGTATTTCCCACCCCAGCTCTAGATCTTGGCGCCTGCTTCTGTACACACATATATATAAGATTGGGAATAAGATTGAATGACCTTTACATAGTGGTGATTTGGGCTGAATTTTGAGCGGGGTAGATCCTTAATGCTTTTAAAGAATGCAGTGCCAGACATGGAAGACAAACAGTGTGGAAACAAAACAACTTACCCATTTCCTCACCTCACAAATTTCCTATTTAATTAAAAGACGAACACCAACTAACTAGCATGGCTCAGTGGTTGAGCATCGACCTACGAGCCAGGTCACGATTCAATTCCCACTCTGGGAACGTGCCTGAGTTGCAGGTTTGATCCCCAGTGGGGGACAAGCAGGAGGCAGCCAATTAATTATCATCATCATTAATGTTTCTATCCCGCCCTCTCCCTTCCTCTCTGAAATCAATAAAAATATGTTAAGGAGAAAAAAAAGAGACCAAAACCAGTGACAAAAAAACAGTTATCAACTATTTAATGCTTGATAGAGGAATGGAAAGAAACCTCGAAAACAAGTTATTATACACTCACTTGAGGGAAATACAGAATAAGGACCCAACAATTTTGTTTCACTAATGAAATGAGATGTGTCCCCTTCCCCCCTCCGTTGGTGCTGGCCTGTGTTGTACAGTCCAAGTCCACAGACAGCTCTCAGCACAGGTCAGTGGACAGAGGTAGGATGAAAAATGATGAGCTCCAGGGACCATCCAACAGTGTTTGCTGTGACTATATCAGCATTATGTTTATCACCACCTTCCTGTGCTTTGGCATAATTCCAATCCCTACGCTCCTTTAAAAGGCAAGCAACATCTAGACTCAAGTCTTCAACATCAACCAACTAGGGTCGATCCACTCTCTGTCACATCCACAAGTAGAGACCAATCGGAGATGGCACGCAGCACGCGGAGCAGAGAGGTGCCGATTCCTGGCGGGTCGGTGTATCTCCCTTGGTGGCCCTGCATGATGAGCTTCAGGCTGGTAAACGTGGTCAGACCTGAGATGTCAAACCACAGGATACGAGGTCCGGAATGTCACTGAAAGATGGGGCCACTCCCACTGGAGCACCCACACTGAGGGCAGCAGAGCTGAAGAGGAAGTGTCACGGAGGAAACGCACTACAACAGGAGGGAAATCATGGCTGAGGGTCTTCAAAGCCAAGAGAGAGGAACATGGACCCGGATGCATTCAATATAATGGGAAACTTCAAATACAGGGCAAAAGGCTCTACGGAAGCCTCGCAAGTGCCTAAGCTCTCATCAACCTTCAGCTAACCCCAGCATGGGTCTTTTGTGAGGCAATGCATCTGATAAAACTCTAAATGTAGGGGGGAAATGATGCAAATAGAAACAACTAAAACAGCTTCTAAAATTCTAGGGCTAGCTAGCTAGCTAGCTGCAGTGGGGACACAGGGCAGGCTACTCTACAGTACCACCAATAACCAAGGAATAAGGGAAGGGGAAGCTGGCCGCGGTACAGAGGGAACTTCTCTATCTTCCTAAGGGGTGGAATATCTTCTCAGGTGGTAGCTGTAAATCTTGATGCAATGATCCCAACAGTCCAAGACCAGCAGCTGCCCCTTAGGGGTGAGGGCGATGCCCACTGGACAGGTGAGCCCCTCTCGAATGAGCACACTGTAGCCCCCACCCTTGGGAAAGTGGAGAATTTCCTTGCGACTACTGTCAGCCACGATGAGGTCACCGCGGGCGTCCACGCACATGCCAGCAATGCAGCGGAAGTCCTCGTTCTCCGAGAAGAAGTGGCTGATCTGGCGGCCCAGCTGCCCATCGGAGCCCACGGAGCCGATGGAGAAGCCGCCCTCCAGGTGGTGCTCATTCTGCCGATTCTCCAAATTGAGGCCCAAGCCCTGGGTGAAGTAGACGGTGCCCTCAGCATCACAGGTGACGAATTTGGGGCGCACGGCACTGCAGAGGCAGCTGTACTTGACCACCCCCGCTTCTCGGTCAACGGTGAAGCACCAGAGCTTCCCACCTTCCACGTCAGTCACCACGAACTGGCCGGACGGGAGGGCGGTGATGCCCCAGGGTTTGCTCAGCTGGCTCCTGTGACACGCCACGCAGTGGCCGTCCAGGGTGTACACCTTGAAGGAGTTGTCATAACTGTCAGTCACACCAATCAGCCCGTGGCAGTTCATGGCCACTGAGAGGGGAGTGAGGTTGGGCAGATCAGCCCCCAGGAAGCTCAGCACGAAGCTATCGATGCCACTGGGGCTGCGGCGGATCTCCTTCAGAAAGCCTTTGCGGGTAAAGACTTGGATTCGGTAGTTGCCGCGGTCAGCGACCAGGACCTCGCCTTGACTGGTAGCGTAGAGGCTGACGGGAAGGTTGAACATGCCCGGGGTGCTGCCCTTGGCGCCCATCTTCTTGAGAAAGAGACACTGCTGGATGCCGGCGCCTGTCTCGGAACCCCGCTGCTTAGCAGGCGAGGCCCTGGGGCTGGCCGCCGCCTCCTCAGGGCTCATGTCCATCTCTCGAAATGTCACAGAGGCAGAGGCCGCAGACGCTGCAGCCTCCATGGCCCAGGAATCTTCCATGTTGACTGTCCGGGGCTTCTTGACAGCCTGCCCGATTTGGAGGGGGCCCACGTGGCCCACCTTGAGGAGCTCCACGTCCTGCAGGGTCAGCTCGCGGGGCAGGCTGGCAGTGAGCTCGGGCTCCTCCTCGTCCGCCGTCTCCTCCAGCAGCGCCACATCTGCCTGCTTGATCTTGGCCAGGAAGTAGTCGCAGCGAGACACAGCCTGCACCTCCGCGATGTTGAGCAGGTAGCTCTGCTCCTCCAGCGCGAGGCTGTTGCACTTCTCCGCCTCGGCCAGCGAGCCCGTGAAGAACTTGCGGGAGCGAGCCAGCTCCTCCTGGACCCTGCGCTCCTCGTGCCCGTACTCCTGCAGCACGGCCTTGTACCTGGCCTGCAGGTCCTTGGACACACCTTCCAAGGCCACCTTCCGCCGCTGCAGCTCCCCCACCAGCTCCCGCAGGTGGGCCAACTTCTCGCCAAACTCCCGGCGCCGCTCCTCGGCAGCCTCTTTCACGGGGAGCGTGCAGTGGCCCGGGCGCTGGTGGTCGGCCTCCCGGCAGGGCTCACACAGCACCACGCCGCAGGTCCGGCAGAACTGCCGGGGCAGCCGCCGCCCGCAGGACCGGCACAGAAGCAGCCCCACAGCCTCGCTGAGCCCGGCCGTGTCGATGATCTTGAGCACCGTCAGGTTGTCGGTCAGCTGCGCCAGGCTGGTTATGCGGGTGATCTTGCTGCAGAAGGGGCAGCGGACGCCATTGATGCTGCTGGCCAGCAGCTTCTCCAGGCACTGGCGGCAGATGGTGTGGCCGCAGTGCAGGAGCTTGGGCCGCAGCTGCTCCTCCGTGAAGGACTCCATGCAGATGGGGCATTCCAGCACTTCCCGGAGGGCGTCCAGGTTCAGGTGAGAAGCTGCCGCTGCCATGGCCATCGCTCTTCCTCTGAAGGGTCCTGTCAGCACAGCACAGAACTGAATGGCTTACCAGTCATGCTCCACAAGGTCAAACTCTGCTAATGAGAAAAAGAAGCCTTTATTCCATTGCCTAGATACAGTCATGCACTCAAGGGACATTTCGAGAATAGCTACCGTCACCCACCCAGGCCTTAATTTACTTAAGTATTTACTGGTCTGCCTGTCAGGTGAAGGTGGTAACACAGGGAAACGAGTCAGACAAGGCATCGCACAGTGGGTCACACTCAGGTTCTGGAATCTCTGATACTCAGTGTTGTCACCTGCAGGAAGGAAGCTACGCTCCCCATAGCTTCGTTTCCCCACCACCCATCTGTAAAATGGAAATAATAACGGTGCCTACTCTAAATGGGGTTTTGAAGGGTTAAATAACATGATGAGTATGATCCACGTAGGCTAGCACCTGACAAGTAGTATCCTGATAAATGTGGGTGACCATTTTTATATTTTGGCTACAACTCATCATTTATACGAGGAGAAAAGCATAGAACAGTTATATCCAGAAAAAGATAACACAGGAAGTTAAACCAGAGCACAGTGAATGGGGCAACAGATTCTGCCCAGAGAAGGTGGCGAAGGCTCCTGACACATGCCACAAAATAAACAAACAAGGCAACGAGGGATAACAGCATTAAGCAAAGAAAATTATGTAAGCAAAAGCATGGAGGATTTTTTTTATCATGTTATATAGAGTTCACTGCGTCATGTTTGAGGGTCTAGGAACCACCCAAAGAAATAGAAAATTATGGTTGGCAAAACATCAGATAAGAAAAATATATGCATTTTCCATTCTTCTATCTTCGTAACTACTCACCTTTCCACCCATCTAAGACTAGGTACCAAGTACTGCACTAGCCACTTAAGTTTTCAGGGTATAAGTTCCATGCTTCAGATGCTCACACTTTAGGAAAGGAGACAACACAGGTAGTAAGAATCAGGGCAGAAGTAGTCTAATGAGACATAAACTATGTCTGATGGAGCCTACTAGAGATTCACTCTAATATGAAGGGAAAGGGGGTCTGAGGGGAGATGGCCTTGGATAGGGACCTGGAAGGACACAGACGTGTGGGGATGGTTGAAAGGAGTTCCAGGCAGAGGGCCCAGTCTTAGGAAAGGTTAGAAAGCACGGGGAAGGATAGGACCTCAGTGGATTTGAAGAGAACAGAGAATACCTCTGTTCTCCCTGGTCTTGTTTCTTCCTCCGTCCTGCCTTCACGAGATCAGTGTAAGCGTTAAGTGAAATCATATATGTAGTGTACAAAACGCTAAGACTTGACTCAGCACCAAAGCGGTCTTAAATAAACTTGTTTTTTTTCCCTCATCCTTAGGTTAAAATTGTGGGAGGATGCAGGGGGTTTATAGTCACTGGCTTGGAAACTGGGGAACAATGATAAGAAGTCTTCATAGCCAGAACCAGCCATGTGACCTTCATTTTGAAGTGCACAGTGAAGCAATGTGTGTTTTGGGGCAGGGAACTGACATGAGCAAAGTGCAAATGGAGTGGGGGAAAGGGCAGAGAAACTGGTTGGGAAGCTATGCGAAGTGACAGCCGCAAGTGTCAGGGAGCCTGAAGCAGCCAGCAGGTGGTAAAAATGGAAAGACACATTTGAGCAATATTCCAGAAATACAATCACTGGGACTGATAAACTGAGTGGATCAGGGAGGGGAAGTGGCGGAACTACGAGAGCCAAGGAGTCAAGCCCAGATGATGTTAAACATGGCTGTGGTTTATCAAGACAATTTATTTTAGGCTTGGAACACCCCCTGATTCACGCAGAACATGCCATGAATACTCTCAACCTCCTCCATCCACAGATGCTCATGAAGTAGAACCACAGAATCTCGGTGCTCTGCATCCTTATGTCACTGTCAATTCATACCCCAGATCAGAACGAGTAGATTTAGCAAGGTGAGGCGCACAGATACAGTCATCTCTTCCGAAATGCAGATCCTACAGCTGCACCTGCACAGTCTCATGATGTGCAGCTGCTCAACCATCAAGGAGGAGGAGGCGGTGGCGGCGGGCAAGTTAGCTTGGTTTTGAGGACAATGAGGCAAGCTGGGGAAAGCTTTGCAATCATCAATTCTTTTCCCAGGCATAGAACAGCAGTCAATGCAACTAGTATATAGATAGTACCTACTGTGTGCTAGATTCCATGCAGCCTTCTAGCATATAATTTTCTTCACCAGGAAGGAGGAACAATGCCTTTTGAGATTTAGCTGCTATCATGTGATTGATAAGCTCACAGCAGCCCTGTAACCTGTTACAACCCATATCCACGCATCAACAAAATAACACATCACCACCTACCACGAACCTGTAAGGTCTCCTGCAGGTGTCTGAAACCATGGACGCCAATTCCTGAGATGCCGTGGGTCTGAGGATAACAGTATAGAAACACGGACTAGAAACCCGAACTCAGGAGCCATGCAAACCCTCTCAGTTCTAAACCAATAAAATAGCTTCCGTCCTCTCATCATCTGGGACAACAGACTGAGGGTGACAGTTGGTGTTTGGACCCAGAGCATGTTACCTTACAAAGCACAGGGACATCTGTGCTTCCCAGTGCTGGCACTGCAGATCAGCTAATTGAACAAGCCTGCCAACTTGTAAAAATACCAACACATTCTTCCCCTACATTTCTGGAATACCATACCACTTTCTTTGATTAAAAAGCTTGCCTGCCTGCCTCCCCGTCTAAGCTGCCCCCCTTTAAAAAATGAACTTACTATGTGCACATCTGTACAGAGAGTTAGCTCAGCCTCTGTACCTTCAATGGGCTCTCTGAGGCAGAAGACAGAGTCAAGGATTCTGTCCCCAAGGCTTTCGTGCTCTGCCGAGGGAACGTGAGTTCCCATCACTAAAGCAGCAGGCACGGAGACAGCCTCGGACCTGGGAAAAGCCCGAGCCATGTGACCCATTCCTATGGCTTGGGAATTCAGGTTCCCAGCCTTGGGAATTCAGGCTCCGTGTTAGACAGATACCGCTCCTCTCCTCCAGAAGGGCACGTCCGGCCAGTCCTGTGCATACGAAGAATGATCAGATGGAAACTCCATCATTACTTAGTCTCCCTGGAAAGATTACATGGGTGGAAGGAATTGTCTTACCCTCTCAGGTCTTTAAGTTAGCCGCCCACTACTGCCAGCTATAAAATCTAAAGCCCATCAGAATGAACCACCGACATGTGATTTGTAATCCTGGCTGCCTCATGACATTTTGAACATGTGTCCTGTTCACTTTGTACCGTTAACTCCTGACCCCTCACCTCAGTTTACCCCACTCTTTTGATCTCCTGACTAACACTGCACATCCCATCGGATGCCAGCCCAGATCTCCAGCTCGAGATGAAAATCTATCCCTAAAGCAGGAAAATTTTTGTCATTCCCTAGCCTGATCCAGTCACTTCTGGCATCCCAGTCCATGACAGAGATAACCAGAGTGGCAGGGGAAAAAAAAACAAAACAAACAAACAAAACAGGCAGACCTGGGATCAAATGAGCAGTAATTTAACCCCATGTTATTCAATCCCACTAACATGTGCTCTTATTTTATAAAAAAGCTACTGACAACTAGGGATAATGCACATGAAGTGCTTAGCCGGGAAATGGGTGGGGATGCCATGAAAAGACTATTACTAAAATTATGGCAAACTGCGGTTAGGGACAGGATTAACAATAATAAAGTCGTTCCAGTGTTAGCAGAATGTTCAGATTACAAACTGTATTTTGAAAGAGTAAAGAATCTTTCCTCTTATGGCACATAAAGATGAGGAAAAGGACTGGTCAGCTTTGGAGGGATCTGACTGAGGACGCTAAACAGCCAGGCTATAAACCTCTGGCCAGCTCATTCTTGCAGGGACTAAGCAGGGACTGCTACAATTAGCAGTGATCTCACTGAGTAACAGAGATGAGTAAACTGAGACAGAAGAGAGAAATCAAGACCTCATTGGGTCACATGGCGGAACTGGGAACAGTGGGCCCAGGAACCAGGCCTTCGATGCTTGAATCCCTGCTCTGTCACTTACCCTGGAGACCTGGGCAAGTTTCCCCACCTCTCTAGTTCTCAGCTTATCTAAGGGACTTTCAAAATAGTGTTTTCAGCGCAAGGTTATTGTAAAGGTGAAATGAGATGGTACGTATGAAGGGCTTAGTGCAACACCAAGCGAGGCATACAGTTAACGGTGCGATAGATGATCGTTGTTTAGTGGTAGGCGGGCAGCAGCAGTGGCCCCCCACCCAGCCTATCAGAAGAAATGCGCAGGCACTTTCAATAGGCAGACCATACCCAAGATATCAGACCCAAACACTTCAAAAATACACATTCTGAGCCCTTCTTGGAGATCGTTTTACCTGATCTCAGAATCAAAGAGTTAGAGAAGACCTAAGGCTTCAATCTCTCTCCAATGCTCGAATTCCCACCATGGGGTAGGTAGTTTTCTAGATGCCTTTATCTCCTATACTTCTATCAGCCCCTTGGGGTCTTGAGCTATGAGCAAAACTGGAGAACTTTAAGCAACTAAATAAATCTTTACTGAGAGTACCTCCTATGAGTCAAGCCCCATGAAAATACTGGAGATATAATTTGGAGCAAAGCCAGCTCTTCACCTAAGAACCAGAAAATGTGAAAAGTGCCACATTTCTCTCCACCAGACACAGAGGTCTGTCACTGCCCCAGTCTGACTGGTTTTTTCCAAGGCTTATCACATTGACTTTCGTGAGAGCGTTCTACACTGTGTTTATTCCTCCTGCATTTGAATGGAATGCTAACCCCAGGCCACCAGTGGTCACTCTCTGGGAGAGGCTAGCAGGACTGATATTAAGGAAGTCAGTGAGGTCCCCACCTGACACCCTGTCCCGTGTGGGAGAAGATTCTGAAACTTATTTAAAACACATAAGGTACCTTGCAAACAGCTAGGATAAACTCAACAATTAGTGGCTTATAGGGAAACACAGGGCTGACCTCAAAGCTGCACCAGCCTGCACTTAAAACCCAGAAGGAAATACCTGTAGGAAAGGAAGCTTTGGCTAAACTATGTCAGGATAGGTTAAATCAGTGATAGTTTCCTGGAAGAATGCTTGCCTTTTCTCTGTCCTTCCTCTAAAATTGAAGGACCTAGAAAGGTGCCCTTGTATCTTCCACTAACATTTGGGTAATGCCAGTGTGACTCCCAGAATATAGAATGGGGGGGGGGAATCAATGATGGGTCTCCGACTCAACTTGACCCACTCAACTTTCTTTC
The DNA here is from genome assembly GCA_004026665.1 of Murina feae. Lineage (NCBI taxonomy): Eukaryota > Metazoa > Chordata > Mammalia > Chiroptera > Vespertilionidae > Murina > Murina feae. The sequence continues at coordinate 68,681 of PVJC01003332.1, forward strand.
AGTTCCTTTGTCTGGATATTAACACACATTCATTTACTCAGGAAATTTTAGTTCAAGGTTCAGGAAACAGATCCCGGGGAAAGTATAAGAGGGGACAGCAGTTTGGGAAGCCTTCTGGGGGCTACTTAGTGTTACTGAAATTTGGTGGCAAAGCAACTCAGTCCCCCTGTAGCATTCCCTTCCTCTCATAATTGTAATCTCTCATAATACTACCATTTATTGAATGCCTTCTCTACATAATCTTATTCTCATAGGAACTATTTGAAGTATGCGTTATTCCTCTTTATAAATAAGGAAACCAAGCCTGAGAAAAAAGCAATCCGTCCACGGTCTCAAAGATAATAAATAGAAATGAAGTTCAAACCCAAGTATGTCCACTCCCAGCCATAAAACTACATTGACTAAAAGATGTCACAGCTCCTGAGCTGGCTGCAGTCTGGCTCAGGGGCTGGTAAATGCAGCTGGGAATGATTTTTAAATCTGATTGTTCAACCAGACGCACTTTGGGGAGGGAGTGTCACAGAGGCAGCAGGTCAGTGTGTTCTGACATTGATCCACTTCAAGGGCATTAGCAGCGTTGGACTACCAACCACTCTCCAGATGTTAAGTGTGTGTGGATCCCCTAGTGTTTGAGAGGCCTTCTGGTAAAACGCGTATGAAATAACTTAGGACTCAGACAGAACGGGCTTACATCCATTTGGGCTTTCACTACTTAGCCTTGGTGAATCATTTAATTACTATTTTTCTCATCTGTAAAATGGGGAAGTAACACCTGGATTATTGGCCGAATCATTGACAGGATTAACAGAGTTAATGCACATAATAAGCATGTGATAAATGGTAGCTATTTTTATTTTAAAAAATAGATTGTGGATGATAAGGGCAAGCACTTGTCCAAGATCACTTAGTAAATTAGCAGCTGAGGAAGGACTTTGGACTTCAAGCCTCTCGTTCCCACGCTGATTCTACTTCCTTTACATACTGTCCTTAAGGGGGTGTGTGTGTGTGTGTTCGAGCTAAGTCTCTTGGCTTCCGATCTAGTCTTACGGATCTAGTCTTATGTTTCTGAACTGGCTTCAGCAATGTTACAGCTAGTCCTGGGGTTCTGAGAACAAATGCTGTTATTCTGTCCCAGGGGAGAGAAGCCCAAAAGATATCACTGAGAACAACAGTTATTACTATCTCCAACCTCAGTCCCTGCTATGAGTTTTGTGTTGTTTTTTTTTATTTCAAGCCAGTGACCTCTATGCCTCACCTTCTAGTCTCTTACACCTCATTGCATCTGCGAACCTAAAGCTCCTTGCCTTATTTACCCACTGGTCCCAGTCTAACAGCAAATCAGAAGAAAGTTCGGGGCTACTCCCTACCTAATTAGACGAATTTACCCCACTTATACAGTTCAGTTGGATCTTCAGGCATACTCACTGGACTATCCTTTCATTAGAGGGGAATCGGCTGAGATAATAAGACTAAGCAAATCCAGCAAGGGCAAATCAAGGAAACTGGGAATATACAGGTTTACTGAGATCCGAGTATGAGCCCAGCCCTGCTGTTCCTAGCCATGCAATCTAAACAAGTCAGTTCCTATGCTTTAGTTTCCTTACGTGTAAAACTGGGTCTAGTAGAGCCCACTTACTTAGTAGGGCCATTATGAAAGCTTAAGTCGGGATTAAGATCACCAAGTGAGGAAGTGACAGAGCCAGGATCTGATTCCAGGGCACCCCTCTAGAGTAGGGTTCCTCAACTTTGGCACTATTGACATTGGGACAGATGATTCTTTAAGGTGGGGACTGTCCAGTGCGCGGAAGGATGTTAAACCACATCCTGGTGTCTATCCACTAGAGGCCAGTAATGCCCCACAAGCCAACTGTGACAACCAAAAAAATGTCCCCAGACGTTCGCAAGCATCCTCTGGGGGACACAACATCGCCCTGGTTAGGAACCACTGCTGCAGAACTTGGCACAGGACTAAATGCTCAGTACATATGCCCTTGTCTCTCTCCCGGCCCAAACACTTCATTCACGGAGCCACTGCCTCTTTGAGCTGCAATGGACTGTAGGTAGGATTATTTCCACCTACTTATTTAGCTGACGAGGAACAGAAGGCCGGACATCTCCATGTTCCTCTCATCTTCTGGAGGCCTCACAGTCTATCTGTCTCAGCTTGGAGGGATGGGCAGAGGAAGCTTAGGTGGATGACCTTGGGTAGTTTCTTGCTTCATGCACCCTTTGACCACTCTCTTCTCCCCCCCCCCCCCCCCCACACACACACTCCTACCACTTTTGGGCCTGGGTTCCCTGGCAAGTTAGTGGCAGTACCATGGCTGCCTCCTTGCAAAGGATCTTTGATTAATGAGAGAGGGAGATTCAGCCTCTAGCAGAGAAAGCCAGGCTCCTGCAGGATGTAGGACGTTGCTGCTGAACCCTGAACGCCATTAAACTTCATACACGCACGGTTTCATGCATCACTTCTTGGTCCTCCAGTCCCCAGAACTCTCTTTGCTTCCCATGCAGACTTCAGGAAAATTCCTTCAGCAGCCAACAGCTCACAAATCCAGTCAGAGCGCTTTAATTCTATAGTTGTGCCATCGCTATCCCACCATTCAATCCACCCCAAACTCAGTGCCCCACCCTCTTACAGTACAGAATTCAAGTCTTCAGGGCTCCGTATTGCAACCCTCACCAATTCTTCACTTGAGCGCCCCAAATCTGAAACAGATCCTTTAATCTGTTTTCATCTCTGCAGCCTTCCACCCTGCACCCCAGTTTAACATCCCAGCCGCACACCTCAGATTGATGCCCC
>PVJC01003333.1:0-71426 GCA_004026665.1 Murina feae
CCTCTGCTCTTACCCCCCTTCCCCCTCGCTGTTCTCATCCATAGGTGTACGATTATTGTCCAGTCTCTTCCCATACTCTCAACACCTCTTTCCCCCTGAAAATTGTCAGTCCAATCCCTTTCTATGCCTCTGATTCTATTCTATTCACCAGTTTATTCTGTTCATCAGATTTTTTATTCACTTGATTCTTAGATTCACTTGTTGATAGATATGTATTTGTTGTTCATAATTTTTATCTTTACTTTTTCTTCTTTCTCTTCTCAAAGGATACCTTTCAGCATTTCATATAATACTGGTTGGGTGAACTCCTTTAGCTTTTTTTTTTTTTTACTGTGAAGCTCTTTATCCGATCTTCAATTCTGAATGATAGCTTTGCTGGGTAAAGTAATTTTGGCTGTAGGTTCTTGCTATTCATCACTTTGAATATTTCTTGTCACTCCCTTCTGGCCTGCAAATTTTCCATTGAGAAATCAGTTGACAGATGTATGGGTTACCCCTTGTAGGTAATTGACTGCTTTTCTCTTGCTGCTTTTAAAATTCTCTCCTTGTCTTTTGCTCTTGGTATATTAATTATGATGTGTCTTGGTGTGGTCCTCTTTGGATTCCTTTTGTTTGGGATTCTCTGCGCTTCCTGGACTTGGAAGTCTATTTCTTTTACCAGGTAGGGGAAGTTTTCTGTCATTATTTTTTCAAATATGTTTTCAATATTCTCTGCTGTCTGGGTAAAGGCTGGGTCCATTTGTTCATTTGTCCATCCATCGATCCATCCATCCCCTGTTTGCTAAGCCTCTGGAGGCCCTCGGTAGGTGCTGGAGACACAGAGAGTAGAGGTATGGTCCCCGCCTTCCGGGAGCTCATGGCTGTCATAGGATGCAGGCTGGTGTAGCGCCATCACAAGACAGTCAGTGGTTAGAGTAAGAACAGGTCTCTGTGGGGTCTTCTAGGAGCGCCTGATGCCATTAAAGGAGAGATGTCAAGGAAGTGTCCAGAGGAGGTGCTCCCTGAGCTGACCCCAAGGGGAGGTGGGTGTAGCCAAGGTGACCAGTGAGGATGGCTCTCGAACTTGGGGAGCAGCATTTTCAACAGCACAGAGGTGTGAGAGTGGGTGCCATGGTGCTGGAGCTGGTTAGACCTTGATGTGTTTTGGGCCATGAGGCTAGAGGGGTAGCAGGATCAGAGGACCCCATTCTAGGGAGTTTTGGCTGTGAGCCTGAGGCTGCTGGGAGCCACAGAAGGTTGTTAGAGAGGCTGGGGAAGGAGGAGGTTGTCAGCTGAGGGGACTCGACCGAGGTTCTGTAGGCAAAGGCTCATGTGTCTGTTTCTATGTTGGTTGCTTGCCCCAAACTAGGGAGTACTAAAATTTAGGTTCCAACTCCTAAGTCAGCAGATTCCAAATCTTCCCCCTGCTTCCCTTGTCTCTGTAAATGGGAGAACTGGGTATTGCCTGCAGGGCCAGGCAGATTGACGTAGTGATGACAGTTTTGGGGTGTGAGACCCCAGACCCCAATGGGGAGAGAAGAGCACATGAGACCACGGTCAACATCATAAGCTTAGGCGCATAAGCTAGTGAGAGAACTTGGAAGTGAGTTTTGTGTGTATACACACATGGATATATACATATGCATATATTTATTTAACTGTAAGTTTACATAACTTAATATTTAATGACTAGAGTCCTGGTGCACAAAAATTTGTGCACTCGGGCATGTCCCTCAGCACGGCCTGTGCCCTCTAGCAATCTGAGACCCCTCAGGAGAAGTCCATCTGCTGGCTTAGGCCCGTTCCCCAAGCAATCGGGCCTAAGCTGGCAGCCTGACATCCCTTTGGCAGCCTGGGGGCCTCGGGAGATGTCCACTTGCCAGCGGGGAGCAGGCCTAGGCTGCAGTCAGACATCCTTAGCTCTTCTGAGGAGGCAGGAGAGGCTCCCACCACCACTGTTGTACAGGCAGCCGGCAGCCTGGCTTGTGGCTGAGCAGAGCTCCCCTTGTGGGAGCGCACTGACCACCAGGGGACAGCTCCTACATTGAGCATCTGCCCTATGGTGGTCAGTGTGTCATAGTGACCAGTCATTCCCAGTGGTTCTGCTGTTAGGGTCAATTTGCATATTACCTTGTCATTATATAGGATGACTGTATTTAACAGCCTGCACTCACAAAATTCCTGAAACATGGCCCAGTTGGCTTTTGCAAGCTGTTTGAGACGCTCTCCCATACCATTGGCTGGATTCATTCTTTCATGCAACAAATATTTATTGAGCATCTACTGTCTACCAGGTTCTGGGAGCTTGAGAACACATCAGTGAGCAAAGCATTCAACAACATTGTTTCCTGGGTCTAGAGTTGTGTGTTTGTTAGCCCCTATTATTCTATCAGTCTTATTCCTGCAAATTTACATCAACTACTCCAACTCATACACTGACTCCCTTCCTGGGACCACCGTGGGGCTTCCTGTGAATAGCTCACTTTCTCTCCCCGGGCTGTGCACATCTGAACTGTCTGACACTTAGAAGTGGCAGCTGCGGACAGTGTGACCTCAAGCACCCCTCAGCCTGCTGGGGACTGGAGGTAGCTTGGAGCATCCTTCCTTCACGTGATCACATGGGCTCCAGTACCCATTTTGGGGGTAGAGTCCCTCAGGTCTCCATAACCTGGACTTCTCAGCAAGCATTTTCAAACAAATATTTTCCTGCGTTTTCCATAGTTCCTGTGACCTCCCAGCCTCCTGCTGCCTCCCAAAGTGACAGTGACTTTGGTTATAAATGGGCGTATATTTTGAATGATTTCCCCAACCATTTTCAAAACGGGAATTTTTTCCAGGAATGTTTGAATCACAGTATAGCAGAAATTCCTCTACTTAAACATTTCATGGTTGGGGTCATTTTTATTTTTCCCTTGGAATGTCAAAGCACTATAGTTATTGAAAAGGAAAAACAAACTGTATAAAAGTGTATCAGGTACAAAAATGGAGGAGAGACCCCAGGTTACCCAACTTTAACTCCTTCCAAATGGAGTGTTAATTTCCACTCCCGCCAGTGGCCCGCGCGAGCCCCTTCGGTAGCCGTTGGAATCCCGCATCATAGTTACTTGCAATGATAAAGAAAAATGAGGCTGACACTTTCCTCTTCAATGTGTCACCAAATCACTTCCTCAGGCTTCTCACCCTTGAGAATTCAGACATTTTTGCATGAAATAAGACTTTCCATCATTTTTTTTCTCCAAAGACAGGATGCTCCTTTCATAAAATGAGCTGTTTGTTCCAAGGGTCGAGAGAGAAACAGAGCGCCAGGCCTCGAAAGGGTGTCTTTGAAACATGACGTTGTTGCCACTTCCTCCTCAACAAGCTTTCTGAAAGCACAGCCAGAGCGCTGGGCTGCAGACACATCCACGGTCAGGTCGGGAGTAATTCTAAGTGGTGGCTCTTTCCCAAATGTTTTTCCTAGATTATATTCTTATTCTATTAAATATTCTCTCTTTACTAGTGGCCCAGTGCACAGATTTGTGCACATTGAAAGGAAATTAATTAGAATTTCTGGGGTGGCACCATGGCTCAAAGGGCTTCTGCAGAGTGATGGGGAGGAGGGGAGGTTGTGGGGGTGGGAGAAAAAGAAAGCTCACACTCATGTCTTCTGACTCATGGTGCTGGCTCCTGTGCAGGGACTAATGCAGGCAGTCCTGAGTGGTAGCTGGTGGGGCAGGACTGGACGAGACAGGCCGGACACACCCTGGAGCCAACCTCCCATGGTCCCTCTTTGGTCGGCTGCACTGTGGGTGGCACCATGGCTCAAAAGACAAGGCGTCTACTGAGTGAGTGGGGTCCCTCCAGCAGGTGGGGTCCCTTGGCCCGGCCTGTGAGGATCGGGCCGAAATCAGCGCTCTGACATCCCCTTGAAGGGTCCCGGAGTGCGAGAGGGCACTCTGCAGTGATGCTGTCACACAGTCCTGCAAAGCGTGGAAGGCAAACGCAAGGGTGCAGTAAACCAGATTTGGGACCAACAGTGCCCCAGCAACAACATAACCCACGACCAAAGATGGAATCACCCAGCCCCGCGAGGAATTGGGCTCCCTCCTCTCTGGTTCCGGGTTCATCACCTGAGAGCCACTGCTGCCAAGTCACCACAACTCGGCAGCTCCCACATTGAGCATCTGCCCCCTGGTGGTCAGTGCGCATCATAGGTACTGTCCAGTTGGATGTTAGTCACTGAGCCTTTTATATATACCAGAGGCCCGAGGCAAGAAATTCGTGCAAGAGTAGGCCTTCCTTCCCCCAGCTGCCGGCACTGACTTCCCTCTGGCACCTGGGACCAGGGCTTCCCTCACACTACAGCTGTACCTGGAACTACCGTGCTGATGATTCGTGATAAGCAGGGAGTTTTCTTTAAAAAAAAATCTTCAAATGGGTATTGCAGTTAATAGTAATAATAGTAATATCTCCATTTGTTCCTGTACCCAGTCTGTGCTGGGCAAATGCTGACCAGGTCCATCTCACAGAGCACTCCCACAGCCAGTGGTCTCTCCAGTGAGCACTGATGGATTTCTCTAGGGCAGTAGTGTGCAAGGACACAACATGCAGGCCTCCCTTTTCATTGACTAAATCTGCCTTCCTCTGGTTCGTAGTGGCCCCGCACCCAGCGTGTGTGCATGTGTGTACGTGTTGACTAGGTGCTGAGTGATGGAGACGTGAGTCGCCTCCAGGAGACCAGGTCTCTGCGTTCCCGCGGGCGGTCAGGTCCCTCTCAGCCACACCACTGACCCCCGTTCTTGCCTTGACAGCTGCAGATGAAGATGAGCGAGCGGGCCGCCTCGCTGAGCACCATGGTGCCCCTGCCCCGCAGCGCCTACTGGCAGCACATCACCCGGCAGCACAGCACAGGCCAGCTCTACCGCCTGCAGGGTGAGTGCGGGAGACTGTGCATGGGAGCTGTGGTGGGAGCCGGTGTGCGGGAGGGAGAGAGACTGAGGGCGGGAGGATTGCTGTGGGCGAGGGTGCCAGCAAGGCAGCCCTGCAGAGGGGGCTCCGCTCCGCTCACTGCTGCTGGGTGCCAGGCTGGTTAGCCCCTTCCTCCCGGGCCAGGGCCCATTAGGGCCTCACTCCCGAGGCAGCGAGTCTGTCACGATGTCCAGGGAAAACTGCGTACAGTGCGGAGACGGAGCTGGAGGTTGTTGCTGAGCAGTGCGCACATCAGGTGCCAGGCGGTCAGGGCAGGTCTGGGGTCCACACCTCAGATACAGTCCAGTGGGTTGAGCACAGACAGCACCCGCATTAGTGGGGAGCCTGCTGAAAACTTAGGTTTCTGGGCCCCTCCCAGACGTGAGGAGTCAGGGACTTTGAGGATGGGGACCATCCCTGTGTAACAAGCCTCCAGGTGGCTCTCAGCTTAGGAACCTGCTGGAGGGCGGAGTCCTGGGTGTGGACTCTGCTGCACCTCTAAGCAGATCCTGAGACGCCCCTCTTCCAAAGCCGGGGTCTCCGAACCAGGAGCTTTTAGAAACCCTACGTCAGCGTTTTCTCCTTCCGATGCAGCTTTTTATGTTGATAGTCGGCAAGAACAGCTGTGCATGTATCATTTGTGAATAGAGAGGCCTGGGGGAACCCTGATGGAGAACTTCTCTGATGGGGAGCAAAAGACCAGAACCCAGAGGGCACACGCTAGACAGCGCTTTGCTCAGAGGAGGCGCTTGCGGAGCCCCTGAGTTTGACAATAAGTGGTCACCTTGGGGAACAGTGAACTCAGCCCAAATGCCTGCTTCCCGGGCCTGGTCACCGGCTTCCCCAAACCCCTCCCCAGGAGCTCTTCCGGGTCCCTCTCCAGGGCTCCCACACTTCATCATCACCAGCGCTGGCATCTCTGGTGACCTGACTCGCAGGAGCGGACAAGGGCACTCACTCTCCCGATTGTCCTTAGCAGCGTCCACTTCGTATGCAATGGTGGGCCTCTTGGCTCGCGGCCAGCTCCTGCAGGAGGCAGTCGTGCCCAGGTGGCAGGGGAGCCGGGCCTTCCTTCACCCTCATCACTTGTTCTCCCGTCGCCTGGCACGGAGCAGCCGTGTGTGATGTGAACGGGGCACCGAGACGGTTACATTTTAGTCTTTATGACTTTAGTCTCTGTCACTAGCAGGGAGCACAGTACCTGGTAGATGCTCAACAACACCTCTCAGTGCTGTGCGCATGACCTGAGTGAGCGGCTGCATCGCTAAACAACTGGCAGGTGCACTCACCTGCTAGGATCGCACACAGCGAGTCAGGCGAGGTCGGATTGTCACACCAGCCATCTGCTCTGTGTCATCTTCAGAGACGCTTCAGTGTCTGAGCTACATCATCACAGCATTGCCCTGTCTGTGCCACTTACACGATTTACTCAATTTTGTTCAGTCTCATCTACTTAAATACATCTACTTCTTAAAATGTATTTTATTGATTTTTTTTTACAGAGAGGAAGGGAGAGAGAGAGCCGGAAACATCAATGAGAGAGAAACATCTATCAGCTGCCTCCTGCACACCCCCCACTGGAGATGTGCCCGCAATCAATGCACACGCCCATGACCAGAATCAAACCCGGGACCCTTGGGTCCACAGACGGACGCTATATCCACTGAGCCAAACCGGCCAGTGCTAAATACAACTGTTTTTAAGTGTATTTCATTGTCTTTTAAGCTGTTACAACAATTATATTTGTCCAATACGCAATAAGATAAAGTATATGAACTTATACTCACATAAACCTATTGAATGGTTGTATAACCTGACTTTCTACATATCCCTACACGATCTTTACAAAAAGGAAACATCTCCTTAGATTCCAGGTGTCTGGAATGCAAAAGAAAGTGGAGAACCAACGTGATGTAGGCGTCATAGGGAGGAAATTGAAGAGGTGCCTGAAGTCCTGAGGTACAGCGTGCATGAATCATTTCCCTAGAATGCCGTGTCCACAAAGATGCCCTGAGAGGGAGGGAGCCACTTTAATCAGTTTCAGTTTCTGGATTTATTAGCCAATATCCCAGAGTTTCAAAACCCTCGGGACAATCCGGACAGAAAATGTTGTGTGGAGAGCACGCGCACTTTCCGATCTCTGGCTGTTCCCGCTCTCCTCAGCCAACACAAGCGCACATTCCTGAGCCATCATGTCAGGTGAAGCGTCTTCTCAGGGCTCTGAATGTATAATAATATAGTAATATTTTTAAGAATCTTTTGTAAATTGAAGGAGGATGCTTTAGGTACTGTAAGCATATGGCTTATGTGCACCCAGGGTATCTATGACTACCCCCAGCAGGGTCTACATCTGGATACATCTGTTTGGCAGCAAACAGTCATAGTTTTTTAACAACAACGGCAACAACAACAATACAATTTGCAAACGTACCTGCATGCACAGAACCGCCTAGGGTGGTTTTGAGGCCCACGCATAGCAGACGGGTCTGGGGTGACCCTCAAAGACTCGTAATCCATGAATTCCAAGACGAGAGAAATGGCGGCGTCCGCTGTGGAACGGAGCTCAGATGCAAACCATCACAGCCGAGAGAGAGATGCGCACTCTTCCAGGAGCTCCTGGCATTTTTATCAAGCCACAAACCAGACAGTGTTGCACTGTGAAGTCCGGGTTTCATTCCTGTCCAGTTAGGTTTATATTTTACTATCCTTTCACCCATCACTCAAAAGTAATGAGCTATTACTGTAAAATCAGGCTCAAGTTCGTGGGTCCAAATGTTTCAAAGGAGCACAGGAGAACAGCCATGTGGAGAGACGGGAGGCTCTGCTTCTGGTGGCGTCGGTGAGGACAGGGAGAGCAAGTGCCTGGGGTCCTGCAGGACGTTGCTTGTCGGACTCTGGGCGACACCTGTAGGGCTCTGCAGATGCTCATGTCCCAGTTTGAAGGCTATAATTACAACTTTTTCTGTTGGCTTTTTTTTTTTTTTTTTCCTGCAGACGGGGCTCTTCACCGAATGTGCAGCTTTTTATTAGGATTCCTACCTTTTCCCTGTGTTGTCTGCCCACAGGAATTGCCTGAAATTGCCTCTGATCTCGGGTCGCTCCTGTGCGTGAGGGCAGTGCTGGACTTGCCTCACAAGTGTGTGTTTGCTGTGGGTTTTGTATTGGTTATTTCCCCCAGTGATTCATTTTCACACAGGTCTGCTACTTGTGTAGGAATTCGTGTAAATGTATTTAATTTAATTTTGTACCCATGTTTACTGAGGCAGCTCCTCACCTGTGTGTTCTATGTCGATTTGACCCTTTTCTTTTATCTTGTGGATTGCTCTTTAGTGGCCGGTATTCCTTGAGACAGTGTTAGTGTGTGGCCTGTGTATTGTATGGGACACAATTTGCCAGTAAAAAATATTGTTCATTGCCCTGGCCACATAGCTCAGTTGGTTAGAGTGTTGCCTTGATACCCCAAAGTTGCAGGTTCCATCCCTGGTCAGGGCACATACAAAAATCCACCAGTGAATGCATAGATGAGTGGAGCAACACATCTCTCTTCCTCTCTTTCTCTAAAATTAAAAAAAATACATATATTGTGCACAGACTATCTAAAATTATCTTGGTTATCAGGGGTGGTAATTTCCATGGCAAATAAATGGAATAAGTTTACCTATTTTCCAGCTATACCATTTGCCTTCTTCCTTCCCTTCCCCAACCCTTGGAAAAATTAATGACGTCATGAATTAGAGAAATTAGAAAAAATTAATGACGTCATGGCTCTGTGTGTGCCACATGGTAAAATTGCATGGTACATAGTTCCTTCTTGTCTTGCTGGTATTTATGAGTTGTAATTTCTCTGGCTGGTGTAATCTTGGAGATTATACAAACCCTTATCGGGAATTTATCTGATTTGAGAAATTTTTCATTTCCTCCCTAAATCTAGTCTTTTGGCGCCACCTTCTGGTTGACCTTGGAGTTGTCACTTTATTATTACTGTCTCTGATGCATGCCACACAGGGTTACTGTTTCTGATGCATGCCACACAGGGTTAAGATGTATTTAATCCACTATCACACCTCCTCTCATCCCATTTTCCAGGGTCCATGTAGACATTCTCTTCTATGTTTAGGAATATAGAGAATCAACATGTCAAGGAGGTGTATCCTGAAACTGCATTCAGGAGATTCTTTAGGAATGCATCGCACAACGTAACACAGACTCGCTTTTACCAGTTGTGTTCCTTGTCGTCCTCACCCTCCCCCCGACAGTACCGATGCCCAGTAAGTTCAGGGGACATGCTATGTGTTCATTTTCTTTTCCAAGATTCAGAATGCAGGTCTGCATTTTCAAGGCTCTGCGATGTCTTGCAGTAAAGAATCTGTTTAGCCTTGTTTAAAGCAGAGATGTGCAAATTTATGGAGCTTGAAGCCCCCTCTTTCCTTTTTTTACATAAACAAGCATTAACATACCACCAGTGAAGGGCCAGGTTTGCTCTTTACAAGGGAGACAAGACATACTCCGTGAGTATCTTTATAAAAGCAACCTTTTCTCAGAGACCTATTGTGTTGCATGAAGCGTTTAAGACACATCATCTAATTTTGTCCTTAAAACAGCCCCTGCGAGTATGTTATTCCCACTAATAGGGTAGAACCTGAAAATTTGAAGGGTTGCTAATGTGTCCGAGATCCCTGATCTAGTAAATAGTAAAATAGTAGAGGTTTTTACTTTCCTATTCATTCATTCACTCACTCATTCATTTAGTAAATAAATGTTTATGGAGCATCTACTTTGTGCCAAGCACTGAGTGAGGTGGTGGAGATACACTGGGTCTGCTAGCTAGGTATGTTCCCACCCTCCTAGAGCTTATAGTCCAAAACAGATCATTGCCAATTATTAAATGTATCTAATTTCAAATTTCACACATGTCACTTCAAAAAGAAGGTGTTTGTAATAGAGAATAGGGAGGTGGAGTTACTGATTTCAGAGGAAGGTGATGATAAAGGGACCTCGTTAGACCAGGTGGTCACAGGAGGCTGTGGCATTTATCCCAAGACCTGACATCTGAGAAGAGGCAGCCATACTGTGGGTGAGGGAGAATCAGGCTCCCTAGCGATAGCAGCAAGTGCAAAGGCCCTGAGACAGAAACCAGCTGGAAGGTTCAAAGAGCAGAAAGCAGGCAGCGTGGCTGGTGCATAGGGGCGCTAGCCGACAGCCGGGTGCTGTTTGCTTCTCCCAGCAACAGTTCGAGTTGGCAAGAACAGGACTACTGTCTCTGTTTCAACGAAGGCAGAAACCCAGATGCTTGGAGTTCAAGTAGTTGTCGTGATCACATGAGTAGTGAGTGGAGGAGGTGGCATGAACTCTTGGGTTCGACACCTGGTCCAGAATACTTCTTTTACCAGGGCCCTTGTCTGTGGGTAGATGTTCTGCCACCGTGGATATCTCACCTCCGCAAGACTGGCTCCACCACGTGGTTTACATATGTGTTGTAAGGACCATAGATTCTCAGAGTATGTGGCTACTTTGGAGAAGTTAATGTCGGGTTTCCATCAGTTCTAGCCCAGTCGCTGTCATCGTGTGTGCAGCAGTTAAGACGGAAGACAGATTAAGACTTGAGCGATCATGAGCAGATGACAAAAAAACCAGAGTCTGAAAATTACCTGGCTATAGGCACCAGGGGCCACCCCAAGAGGGTCAGGGCAGGAGGGGAGCTGTGGGCCCTGGTGAACTGCATGCCTCCTTTGCAAGGGGCAGCTGCATCCCCTCTGGTCCGCCATGCTGTGCGCAGGGGCAGAATCCAGGCAGCATCACCTTCTGTTCTCTGGCAGAGCAGGGAAACGAGCCCCTTCCTGGGAAGTCCACAGTGACGTAAGCCGTGGCAAGCACATCCCAATGTGCCATGACCTGTGCAGGCCAGAGAGCGGGGCTGCGCCCAGGTGAGGCCCAGGGCAGTGCCAGCTTGTGACCTTTCCGTGAACTGCTAAGAATAGAGAGAACCTTTCCATCCATTTCCTGGCTTTGAGCTAAGCACAGTGTTCCAAGCAGCTGGAGATACCCCCAGAGCCCATGGCAGAGGCCTCAGGTGCTTTCAGTTCTGCTTGCCCCCAGGTGGGTGCCATCAGCCGCTGTCACCGCAGACCCCGAGCCTAAGGAGCTGACGTTGACGGTACAGAGAGAGGCTCTACATCTGAGCCAGGACATGGCTGTTGCGTTAATACTGCTGCACGCTGGCTGCTTCCTGCGGGAAATGTTACCAGGGCATTACAAAGCTGGACCTGGATTTTTTATTTAAAAAAAATATTTTATTGATTTTTTACAGAAAGGAAGGGAGAGGGATAGAGAGTTAGAAACATCGATGAGAGAGAAGCATCGATCAGCTGCCTCCGGCACACCCCCTACTGGGGATGTGCCCGCAACCAAGGTACATGCCCTTGACCTGAATTGAACCTGGGACCATTCATTCCTCAGGCCGACGCTTTACCCACTGAGCCAAACTGGCCAGAGCTGGACCTGGATTTTTACTTGTAACCTCATGAATACCGTGCACCTCCTGTTGCATGTGTGTGCATGTGTAGGCAAAGGGGATAGAATCAGCATCTGTGATGGCTGGGAGGCTGGAAGAAGGGATGTAGGATGTTTTAAAATCCAAGGGTTCTGTACGAATCCCTGCTGTGGAGTGGAATGCCAGGGACACCTGACCGGATAGATAACGTCCTCCCGGTGCACACTTGAGGCACGCGGATAGCGACTCCGTGATTCCTGTTTCCTTTTTGTTTGGGGCTGTGACCTCGCTGCTCAGCAGACCTGTGGTGTTGCCTTTCGTGCTGGGCCGTGTCGGGAGGAGGCACAAACAGGCTTGGCATGAGGTTGACCAGAGGCAGGGCTGTTTGTGGTCATGGAATAAATGGGGAATGCATTGTAGGGCCCCCTGGCTCCAGCAGTGTTCCTGCGTGGCCCAGGGCTGGAACACAGCGTGGCTCTGAGAGTGACCGGGTGGGCAGCGTGCCCGTGGCGCTGCGGCGCTGCCTCTCTGGGATGGTGCAGGCTTGACCCCTGCTTCTGACTCCCCGGAGTGCCTGCTCCAGGCCAGGCTTGTTCTGCTCATGTTGACCTTTACTTGCCCACAGTGTGCATTTCTTGGTTCTTGCTAACCTTAGCCAGCAGGTGGCAGTAAAACCTCTCTTTTTAAAATAAAATCCAATTATCCCTGCGGACATTGGCAAAGAGGGCAGGCTGGGAGGATTGCAGCCACTGACTGTTTAGGGGAGCAGAGGCGCATGGAACATCCACACCCACTCCTTCGATCCCTGGTAGCTGCGGCTGTGTTCGCACTACAGGCATCAGAGTTGCCCCGAGACCAGGGCACAGCCTGTGAAATCTAAGCATGCAGCACCTGCGTCTGCGCGGAAGAGGTTTTCCGCGCACCAACGTCGCAGCAGGGGGCTGATCGTGGTCTTGCGTGTTTAACGTCCTGACTCCTCATCTTTCTTGGTTGGAACCTCACCCTGAAATCATGAAGACCAAATGGGTTATAAGAAGTCCTGCTTTGCAGCAAGTCTTCCCGGTTATAAGTATGAACTTGTCTTATTTCTGGTCAGGTTTACAAAGAGTGTCCTAGTCAAGTGTCCACCGTCCCATGATTCCATCTTATTTTTCCTAACTACCTGTGAGTTAATGAGAAAGCAAAATTGAGGAAGATAATCAGTGATCTGATAACATGCAAATGATATGTTAATGATGCAATCGCCAACGAGTCTTGTTTGCAAATCACCGTGAGTGGGAACCGTGTTACTTACTTCTCTTCCATAGACGCGTGTTGCTAGCTAATCTGGAGGCGGGCTTTCTGGGCATCTATGTAACCGCTGTTCTAACATTCTTTTTGGAAAAGATGTCGCCAGTCCTCTGAAGCTTCATCGGACAGAGACCTTCCCTGCCTACCGCCCTGAGCACTGACAGTGACTGCCCAGCACGTGAGTGACACGCGTGGGAGGCGTCCGCACGGATCCACCGGAGGTCACAGGACGGTGGCAAGAAGGATGAAGGAAGTGCCGGGTCCTGGCTGGTCGTGTAGTCACTGGGAAACTGCAATACTATACTTGTCTTTCTCTCTCTCTCCCATTCCCCTTGGTTCTTCCCTTTTGTAAAAAAAAAAAATCAAACCCCCTTAGTGTGATTGAAACATGCCCTACGGATACCGACTTCTTTTACAACCGGACAGAGAGGAGTCAAACCCACACGTGATTTTCTATGGTCGATGCCTGTCCCCTGCACCCTCAGTCCTCTTGTGGTTCTTGTGATTTCCCCTTCGCGTCTCAGTTGTGTCACAGTCGGCACTGACAATAAAACGCCCTTCATCATTTGTTACCTGTGTGCCCTCCGTGCCTCGGTTACTCACACCTGGTCGGTCTGGTTAGCTATCGGCTACTGTGTTTCATTATATGGCCAGTTAGTGTAAACCAGGGCATCGGCTCACTCTTACTTATTCTGTTATTAAGAAATGACTTTTCAAAGGACCCTGGAGTGTTCTTTATGGGGTAAATGTTTCTACACAACAGTCCCTCTTGCCTTTTTCGAAGCCTTCATTTTGTTTGAAGTACCTTCGTCACCTGTTTCAAAATAAAAGCTCATCCTTCACCCTGAGCATGGTTGGGCATCGCTCTCATTCATTAAACTGGTCAGGGCACCTGGCAGCTCAGGGCTGTGCAGCTGGAGCCTGGGGACCTGTCTCCAAGAACCTTAAAGGCAGAGAGTTCCACAAGGAAATAAGGTTGCTCTGACCATTCCCGGGGGCTGCTCCATGGCCCCCAGGGGCGATGCACTTCTAGAGAGAAGGCCTCGCTTTTCCCTAGGCTTTCTCACTGGGGAGTTGATTCTTGTGGGTGCCTCAGGCTGGAGAGAGAGCCGGCCAGGTACCTGTCTCATCTGCTCACGGTGGCCTTGCCAGGTAAAATAGAGGACACAGGACACCCGTTAGATTTGAGTTTCAGTTGTGCAATAAATAGTTTTTAGACTAAGTGTGTTGCATGGGACATTATATTTTTTAAGAGTGTTCGTGGCATCTCTCAAGTTCAAGTTGGGCTGGGAGGGCTGCACTTTTCCTTCCACAGCTGGCTTTCCTGTTCCTGGCCCTAGGATGGTGCCTGGCTCAGCTCACGCTTGAGAAATACACATTGGATGAAGGGCTAGATGAATCCGTTTCCATCCTGAGGATAGAGTTCTTTCTCCAGGAGGCAAATTAATCGTGATTATTATTTTCTCAGCACCAGGACAGGGCTAAGCCCTTCCAAAATGGTGATTTTCACCAGAAAACATCACCTTGTATTTTCTAGGAAAAAAAATTGCTAGTTTCAAGAAAGGGCCATAAAAAGGTTTCTTTTCTTTTCTATTTTTTAATTGATTTGAGAGAGAGGGAGAGAAAGATTGATTTGTGGTTCCATTTATTTATGCATTCATTGGTTGCTTCTTGTATGTCTCTCACTGGGGATCGAACGCACAACCTTGGTGTATCAGGACGACACTCTACCCAACTGAGCTTCCCAACCAGGGCAAAAAGATTATTTTCATTTGTGCTTTTTTCGAAAAGCACACAATTCCCCAAATAGAGATTGACCCATGAAGCCCCAAAGGCCCTGCTAGCATCCTCCTGGAACGGAGTTACCTGGGACTTCCAAAACACTGATGTCAGGATGGGTTTTTCTAGGGGGCGGGGAGCAGAAATATGGGAGACAGGAGGGTTGTCCTGAGCTAAGAATCCATTGGTAGATTAAGGATATGGAAATGGTTTGGTGCCAATGGCTTGGCTGGAACGCATTTGTGTTTTAGCAACTTTTCACATCATTTTGCCCCTCCTCCTCCCAGGTACATACCTATTCATCTTGCAAAAATGTGGTCCTCCACACACATTCGATAATTCGCTCACTGTTCCTTTTCCTGACTCTGCCTGGCTCTTCTTGTCTTCTAAAACCGCCTCTTAAGAGGTCCTCCCTGAGTCCAGGGCCTTGGCAGCACACACGGGGGATTAAGTTGAAGAAGTAGATAAAGAAAATGGAATTAAAGGAATCGTGATAATTTTAATGAAAGTCAGAATTGCAGAAGCAAGTCTAAAGCTAATGAATGTGTAAAGAAATGATGCTGAGTACGGTTTACTACAAGTTGAACCTCTTTTAGGACTTTTAAAAAAGAAACATATTCACACACACATGAGTTGGGATTCTATTGGATTATCCACATAGCGTCTCTGTTCCATTCAATACTATTCCAGGTGCCTTGCTTGTGTCATCTATTTGGATCCCCACAACAGCTCTAGAAGGTCAGTATAATATTGTTCCCATTTTACAGATGAGGAAACTGAGCCTTAGGAGTTTTACTAATCTGAAGAATATGCCCAACATTTCTGAGCTCTGTTCAAAAGGTAAACTGTGACACACTAAAAAATCGTGAGAGTTTATTTGAGCATAAATTGACTCCATATGGGCAGTGCCAAACAAAAGCTTGGTTAGGAGTGCTCCGACGACGGGCTTGGGAAGAGGTCTCGAGAGAGAAGATGCGACTGGAAGCAAAGCACAGGAGAGGACTTAATAATGGTTACCTTACTTGGGAAAGCCTCGCTGGCTCTTGGTGATCCGTTGTTCTTAAGTTTCCTTCCCTTGGATTTCCTTTAGGTTAGCTCAGGTGCTAACAATACCTTAGCACCACCCAGTCTAATAGCCTCCTTGTTGAATTATGTTCCCAGTTACTGCTGAGCAATCTCATCGTTGAACCCAGGCATTTTGACTCCAGAATATAAGTATTTTAGGCTTCGGGTGTCAACTGGTGTCTGTTGCTATTGTATTGCAAAAGCAGCCACAGACAATACATAAACCCATAGTGGACTGGCTGGATTGGCCCAGGCTGCATTCGCCAATCCCTTCCCTACATGATAGCACCTCAGTTTCATTAGTTCCAGTTTTCAGTAGAAGCCAGGAGAAATGTAAACACTTTCATTTCTGGCCTTCCCTGAGGGGACACTGGTTGGCAATGATGTCGTCTTTCTTTTGCTAATCCCTACGCTAAGTGGTGAGCACATCAGTGTGAGGAGGAAGGGATTTTTCAAAGCTGTGGTGGATTTGTACATAAACTACATCCTAATGCACTTAGGCCAACATTGCAAACATACTGAAATCTGGGGATCAAACTATGGGATTTTTTCTTAGACATCCTTGCTGTTTCTGTTTTAATTATACACTGAGAAAAATGACAGTTTTTTTGGCGGGAGGCGGGGTGGAGAATAGGAGAGGAAATTTCATATTCCACTTCCATGCTGAAACCTGGGAAGGCTTTTCGCTCCATTGAAGGCAGAAGAACACAGGTGTTGTTAAGATGCCTCCTCCAGTGGGAGAGCTGGGGTTCTGCAGTCCATCCGCTCATTTCCCCAGTGTTTAGTGGGGATGGTCTGGGGGCACTGGCTGTGTGGTGGTTTTCCTGGAAACGGTGTGAAAAAAGCAGGAGCAATGGCCAACCCATTTTATGATTCCTCTTTGGGATAGTCTTGATTTTAAGAGGCGAATATTGCACCAACAGTTTTTTTAAACAGTTTTTATTGATTTGGGAGAGAGAGGGTGAGGGAGAGAGAGAGAGAGAGAGAGAGAGAGAGAGAGAGAGAGAGAGAGAGAGAGAGAGAGAAAGAAACATTGATGTGAGAGAACATTGATCAGTTGCTTTCTGCACTCACCCTACCTGGATTGAACCTACAGCCTGGGCATATGTTCTGACATGGAATCAAACAGCGACCTTTCCATGCATGGGAGGATGCTCAACCAACTGAGCCACACCGGTCAGGGCTGCACTATCTCTTAACAAAATCTTCTTTCTTGTAGTTCCAGTATAAAATACATCCATTTTCAGATTTCAATGAAGATGACAAACTCAACATTTTCTCACTCATAACAGTTTTAGGTTCTGGTCCAAGATTGGAGGTAAGGCTGCCCATCTTCTGAGGAAAGTCACACCACACACACACACACACACACACACACACACACACACACACACTAGTGCCCCAGTGCATGGATTCATGCACATTGAATGGAAATTAACTAGAAGGTGGCTGGCGGGGCAGGACTGGGTGAGATGGTCCAGACACACCCTGGAGCCAACTTCCCGTGGTCCCCCCCTGGCCAACTGCACCTGGGGCGGTGCTGTGGCTCTGCAGAGTGAGCGGAATCCCTCTAGCAGTGGGTCCCTCTGCTGGCCTGCGGAGAATGGGCTGAAATAGGCTCTCCAACATCCCCCAAGGGATTCGGATTGCAAGAGGTCAGCTCAGCAGCTCCAGCGTTGAATGTCTGTCCCCATTGGTCAGTGTACTGCCAGTCTGAGTGTCTCCCCTTTGGTGATCATTGTACGTGATAGCTACTGGTCAGACGGTCAGTAAGTCAGATGGTCACTTAGCCTTTTATAGCCTATATAATAAAAGCTTAATATGCTAAGTGTCTGGTTGTCTGGTTCAACCAATCAAAGGGTAATATGCTAATGATATGCTAAGGCCACTCAAATGCTTTTTATGATGTGCACTGACCACCAGGGGGCAGACACCCTGACCAGTAGGTTAGCTTGCTGCTGGGGTTTAGCCGATGGGGACCAAGTGAGATGGGCTGGACACACTCTGGAGCCCTCCCGTGGTCCTTGCCCAGCTGGCCAACTTCCCATGTCCCTCCCCAGCCCCATGCACTGGTGGGGTCCCTCAGCCTGGCCTCTCGCAATCCAGGCTGAGGGGAACCCCCCACCCCCACTGCACGTATTTCGTGCACTGGGCCTCTGGTATATAGATATTTATTGATTTGAGAGAGGAAGAGAGAGGAAGAGATAGCAACATCAATGATGAGAGAGAATCATTGATCTGCTGCCTCCTGCACACTCACCACTGGCAATCGAACAGGCAGCCTGGCCTGTGCCCTGACCAGGAATCAAACCAGTGACCTCTTGAAGCTTTGGTTGATGCTCAACTGCTGAGCCACACCAGCCAGGAAGTTAGCTGGTTTTAAAGCAGCTTTTTTGGTTTAATAGCTGGTGATCTGACTTGGCCATGGCAGGACCTGGTGACATCAATGTACTTACATCTGCACTAAACGAGATCTTGCGGCCCACATTGTGCTCTCTGAGCTCTAGGCATCAAATGTTGGTGCTCACCCAGTAGGTCTGGGTGGGGGGACCATAAATCTACATTTTCAATCCTCCTCTCTAGGTTTTTCCATGCAGTTGGGTATGCACTCCATTTCAGGAAACCTCCAGGAGATAGAAATAGAGTTCCCATTCGCTGAGCCTTAGCACCCAGAGGTGATCGGTAAGGTGTTCTTAAGCAAGACAGCTTCTGGCATCAGCAGGAGAGTGGGATGCCAGGAGGCACGAGCCTCCGGGCTAACAGGTGCAAATGTGACCCCGTGCTCTGGTCACACACGGGAAGGGGACAAGTAATTGAAGCTCCAGAAGTGGGCTCCCCACTGGCATTTTCAACGCCTCTGCAATATTTTCTTTGTTGCTATAACAACTAATAAAAAGATTCAGTTTGACCTCCTTTGCTTCTCTGAGGTGCTTGCAGTGCAAAAGCCAGCCAGGAGCCGGGAGCCCTGTGGGATAGGCTGGCACAGAGGCAGGAGAGGTACCAGTGCCTGATCCTGCTGGTCCATCTGTCTCCACGCCACCCCCTTCCCAAGTTCTCCCATCCTTACGGAAGTTGTCCCTTTCCCTCCCCACTTCTCCCATCCTTGTTGAAATTGACCTCACTTCCTCTGGCAAGCTCATATTCCCTCCTCTCCTGAAAAGCAACCTCTCCTGGTTGCTTGGGTGGGTTGGAAGCTTTTGGAGATGGGTAATAACGAGGACCTTTGCTCTGAGTCATGACCAACCATGACTGCTCCTGTTAGTGTCTCTGTGTTGTGTTTTGTTGCTGGTTTATATGGGAAACCGAGAGGCCAAGGACCAGTGAGGTGTGCAGACACCCTCTGTAGCAGGATCTGCAGGTTCTGGCTAAAGTCTGTGACCCTCCCCTGCCTTTGTAACTAGCATTGCATCGGAGCACAGTTGTCTGTTTTATATCTATGCCTGTTCTGGGGGCACAGCCTCCCAGTCTGTGGACTGGCCACAGGAAAGGTTGTCCAGTCCTGCTCTGCGTGAGCCCCACCCAAGGACCAGCTGCTCATCCTGGCTTCTGCCACTGCGGCTTCCCTGGTGGCAGCGTCACCTGTGAATCAAATGGAAGGTGACCCTGGAGGGGAAGGTTATGGACTCCACACAGGGCCTGCTCCCTCTCACCACAGGGATTTCTGATTCTGGTGTTTGCTCCAGAAATCTTACCTTCCTCCACACTTGCAGACCCAGCACTTCCTGTAGGCAGACTCCAACCTAAACAGGGGGTTCTTGTCCCCTGTCCTCCCCAATGCCCACCTGTCCCCAGGACCACGAACTTCCAGTCAGAGACATTTAAAGTACTGGGGCTGGTCCATGCTCAGCTCTCATTGCTATTCACATGACATTTCCATGTGCTGTGGGTTGTCTGCTTTCTCTGTGCTTCTCAAGGTCCTGGGGTTGGGGGGGGAATCGTACCTGTTCAACTAAGCTTTGTACCCCCCAGCACCCCACAAAATATCTGCTTAACTTTGGGGGTGATCATTCAATAATCATTTCCTAAGCAAAGACATGGAAAGAGAGGTGGCAACAGGTGCACCAGGCAATCACCAGGTCAGGGAAAACAGTGAGCCCTAGCATTTCCCTTTCCACTGTGGAGGGGGGGCCGGGGAGGGGGTCATTGGTCAGTGCCACTGGTCCTGGCATCACCAGCCCAGATTTGCTGCGTTTCTGGGCCTGGAGCTGAAATTCAATGGAGGCCCAGATGTGATCTTTAGGGAGGAACAGTCAGAGGGTGTAAACCCCATTGTTAGGTCTGATCAAATAATCAAATCGATACCCCCTCCTCTGGGAACTAACCTTTAGACCACTTCACAATGGACATTCCCTTTCCCTTAGTCCACATCCCACTTGCTAAGACCATTATCTTTCTCTTCCAGACTTTCCCAGGATCCAGACCTGCCCAGAGAGTTTCCCACCAGAGGGGAAAAAAAAAGAAAAAGGCCTAGAGTTCTTTAAAATCTCTGACTCCCTATCCCTGAGGCTGGTGCCATTCAGGAGCTCAGCCCATCTGGTCTCCAAGTGACCTAATCGATTCATAATTCCTTACCACTGTGGCTTTCTGTGTTCCTCCTTCCACCACCCTAACACCTATGACCAGTGATAGTCGGGGGAAGAAAG
Organism: Murina feae; assembly: GCA_004026665.1. Classification (NCBI taxonomy): domain Eukaryota; kingdom Metazoa; phylum Chordata; class Mammalia; order Chiroptera; family Vespertilionidae; genus Murina; species Murina feae. The sequence continues at coordinate 20,194 of PVJC01003333.1, forward strand.
GGCGGGGGTGGGGGGAGGCGAGGTCCTTACTTTCCCAGTTTTGCCTGTTGCTGGGTGCTGGGGCTTTCTGCCCTTGTGACCTTTTGTACCTGGCCCATTGTCCTTGCTCTGCTCTTGTCTGTCTAACTGCCTCCCACATAAGGACATCATTAGCCCATAGGAAACACATTGATGAGGGGAGAGGTAGAGAAAGAGGAAGAGGGAAACGGGGTGAGAGGGAAACAGAGTGAGGGGAAGAGAGAGAGAAGGAAACTCCTTTAGACTTCAGTTCCTCTAAAGGCGCTTCTTTGCTGCCTTTTGAACACAGAGCCATATTTCCATTCCACGCTGGGTGTCCCACCCTCTGTGGCCCGTTCTGTGTGGACTGGATGGTGCTCCTGAAAGGAGGTGAGGGGAGTGGGCCTAGGATTCTGGTATAGCTGACTTTCTTTCTGCCTCTTTCTGCTTTCACACAAGGCTCCTACCCAGGGCTGTGGCTCATCTTTTAAAGCGCACAGTCCAGGCACTGAATAATTGACCTCTATTGAAGACAAGCCACAGGCTTCCTATTCGAAGCAAATGCCCTGAGCCACCACAGTGACTGCTGCACAGATCTAACCACTATAGAATTATTTTCCTCATCACAGAATTTCTTTCAAAGTTGCACCATCAGAGCAAAGAAAGAAAAGCATTTGGTTATCAAAGGAAGCCAGCCCCCCAATTTACTTGCCTTTAGCTGCCATGCAAATTCCAGCCAGATGCCAAGCTGGGTGGCTTTGAAGATTAAGATCAAAGTGCCTCTGGCTTCACTGGGGTCCTGAGGATCCTGCAATCTACTTGGGAAGGAAGAAGGGAGCAGAGAACAATGGGAAGCGCTGAGCACTGAGCTCTGAAGGCAGAAATGCCCTGATTCCCAGCCAGGTGCTTGCTGGGGGAAATGTGGGTAACAGAGAAGGGTCCACAGGGCTAGACAGGGTTTCCCAGGGGCCTCCCAGGAGATGCCGGTTCAGGTTTGGGTTGTTTTGTTTGAAAAATCAGTGTTGTTCTTTCTTTTTAAAAAAATATATTTATTGATTTTTTACAGAGAGGAAGGGAGAGAGAAAGAGAGTTAGAAACATTGATGAGAGAGAAACATCGATCAGCTGCCTCCTGCACACCTCCTACTGGAGATGTGCCCACAACCAAGGTACATGCCCTTGACTGGAATCAAACCTGGGACCTTTCAGTCCGCAGGCCAACACTCTATCCACTGAGCCAAACCGGTTCTGGCGAGTTTTGTTCTTAAGTGAATTTTTGGTCAATGTTGAATCAATGAGTTACTTTATTATATGAGGACTTTTTGGAGCCCTTTCTTCAGTAAACATAATGGAATCGCCAACAGTAAGCTGAAGGTTGCCGAGTTTTTGGTGCAACCTGACTTAAGATGGTTTAGCTGGTGGTGGTTGTGAGAAGACAGAAGGGAACTAGGTAGTTAGGGACAGGGACCATGGGATGGGGGAATAGAACCAGGAACCCAACTAGGCGGAGTTACTAGGGCACTCCAACTGGTTAGGCAAGGAAAGGTGAGTGCGAGAGACATGAGCTTTAAAATGTATGAATGTTGCTAAGACAGGCAGCTTGCAGATAGTCAATCATAAAACAGTGAGGCATGTAACCAATCCCAAGAATGTTATTAAGGCAGAATTCTTTAAAAAGACCAGTCAGGAACTAGCAAGACTGTCTTCACTCCCTATGTTGCAGAAGACCAAAGAAAAACGAAGCGATGCTTTAAAGAAAAGGAGGGACACTGTTTATTTATGCCAGTGGACTCAGGGAATAACTTTCCAAATATGAATAAAGGAGCATGCAGGAGGCTTCTCCTTTATATCTTCCTACGGTCTTTGTCCCGAAAATATGGATTGTGCTTCTGGTCCTTTTTGTGGGCCTTGCAAGAAGGTCCCTAGGTATTGGGGGATCTCCAGGCCATATCTGATGATCTGGCCTGGCACCAGCATTAATAACCCTCCCTCTGGGGCAACAGCCTAGGGACTGAAAGGTCCTGGGTTCGATTCCAGTTAAGGGCACATGTCTGGGTTGCAGGTTCGGTCCACAGTAGGGGGCCTGCAGGAGGCAGCTGATGTTTCTCTCTCTCTCTCTCTCCCTCTCCCTTCCTCTTTGAAATCAATAAAAATATATTTTTAAAAAATGCATTCGCCTGGGAAAGTGGTTATCGCTGGCACAGACATGTTAGCAAACAGCATGATGCTCAGTTTGCGGAGGTGCTTGTGAAGGGCAGGTGGCTTGCAGGTAACCCCAGGTGACAGCCAAGAACTCGCCCAGTGTGCTGGTGGGTTGACACATCCTCAACTGAGCCATAGTTTCAAACTTTGGTCATCATTAGGACTGAGCCTCAGTTGGATTTATAGAAATGATGGCTGTTGGGGCAGACAGCACTGATTGCCTACCCCATATCCATTCTTTTCCTAACAACCTGGTTGTGTCTGGAGGAAGCACTGGCTCTACCTGAAACTGCTCACTTTCCCAAGTGCTCTGCCAGGTCCTGGCATCCAGTCTGGCCAATGAGATGTAGGCAGAAGCCACTGCAGAAGGCTTTCTTTCCCCATAAAGGAGGGAAAGCTTTTGTCCTTCCTCCTTGTCACTCTCCCTCCTCTGTGCCTGGACTGCAGATGCGGTGCCTGGAGATGGAGAAGCCAGATTGCTTCTAGTAGCTGGACCCACTGCCCATGTCAGGGCTGATTTCATATGAAAAGTATCTATTTGGCCCTGACCGGTTTGGCTCAGTGGATGGAGTGTTGGCCTGGGGACTGAAAGGTCCCAGGTTTGATTCCATTCAAGGTCATGTACCTTGGTTGCGGGCACATCCCCAGTAGGAGGTGTGCAGGAGGCAGCTGATCCATGTTTCTCTATCATTGGATGTTTCTAACTGTCTTTCTCTCTCCCTTCCTCTCTGTAAAAATCAATAAAATAATTTAATAAAAATAAAAGAAAAGAAAAGTATCTATTTGGGTAAACCACTAGGGATGGGTCTCCAGCGTGAGCAGCCAAAGGGAATCCTAATTAGACAGTTAGGTACTTATTTCAATGGTGTTTGAGCATCAGAACCTTGCAGACATGTGAATGTTTGTGTGAATGTTTCTGGTTGATGGGGTTTTTCCATGATACTATCAGGGCTGCAGTCTCCCTTAAGCACAGAGGGCATGATTCCTGCTACCCAGGATACTTTAAGAGGCTCATAAAAATCTTTTGCTTTCTTTTAAAGTCAGAAGAAAAACCCACTTTGAATTATATTGGTATGTAAACAAACCCAGTGGGGTGTGTGTGTGTGTGTGTGTGTGTGTGTGTGTGTATGTGATGTATAATTCTCAATACCGTTTTACAAAGGAGGGAGCTGAGGAGGCACATTGATGGTCATGAACATCCTTAGGGTGGCCCGGGACCCCTCCTCATCTCGGGAGGAATGGCTCTCATTTCTTCTTGCCCCTTTTCTGCCCCAAGGTTTTCCCTGTAGGATGGAGGAACTCGCGCTCCCATGCAGCCGAGGAAGCAAGGGGCCACGGGAGCAAGGGGCCACAGGACCCCCCCCCCAAGTCCCACAGAGCTGGATTCCAACTCCAGCGAGCCTGGAGGCAAGCTTCCTCGTTTCTCTCCATGACAGCTTTGCAAAAACTGTTCGATTGATGTGTGTGTTTACCCAACAGTGATTTGAATGCCAGGAGATAGCAGGTGTGTCTGTAGGGTAGTGATTGTGCACGGATGGTAGGAATCAATACCTATGAAATGTGAACGTATTGGGCATCAACACCCCCTTGGCTGCGAGCTCCAGGCCTGTTAGCCCAGTTGGTCTTGCTGGGTGGAGTCCTGGGGTCAGAAAAGTGGCTTTTTCTCTAGAGTGGACATGTCCCCTTTGCCCAGAGAGCCTGGCTTCCCCCGTGAATTAATGAAGGCTTCGTGAAGTTCCTTCTACAAGCGTTCCCACCACAGCCCAGCCTTCTTCTCTAGGTTTTGTAAAGCTAATTCTCCAAGCACACGCGTCAGACAGCAGCGTGGCCTCGAATGATTCAAAGTCCCGTTAACCACCTTTCTTTGGAAGATGCTCTCAGAATTTCAGACCCGGTTTATCTTTTTGTTGTGAGATTTTTTTCCCCTTCTCCCCCCGCCCCCACCTTCTTATAACTCCCTTACAGATTTATCTGTGAAAAAAGCAATTGGTTATCAGTAAACCATGTATTTCCCCTTATACCATACCCGGCCGCATCAAAATGCATTGAAGACTGCGTAGTATGTTATAAAAGTGCCAAATATAATTTGTATGCAAATATCCTCTGGGATTATTTTGAGTTTATATTTTCCGACTGCAGAAAAGTACACCAGCTGAATTTGAGACAACACACTTGAGGCCTGCTGTGATAAGAAAGCGTCCCACGGAGAGGAAAGGAAATGTCCTCTATCAGCTTACTCAGATTCCATGTAAGAAACGGCAGCGCGTCGCTGCCCCAGGACAAGGGACTCTAGATTCCATTTTCTCTGGTGGCAAGTGTGCTCATTTTTGACTCGTTTGCCCTTTCCACACCTACCTAGTCCAGGAGTTCCAAAGAGGAACAGTGTGCCTGACAGAGTCCACCCTGGGGCCTGGGGCCCGGAGCCAGTTAACCCAATGACTCCAAACCTCATCCCCTCTCCTGTGGCATGGAGAGGCAGTGGTCCGAGATGCATCCCCAGGGTGCCGCCCTGGTGACTGGAGCGCCTGTGTGACCCGGGATGCGAGGGCACTGAAAAATGGGCTGGTGTGAAGTTCCCAACGTATTCAGCACGCTGCTTAACTATGTGTACAAATAACTCAGGGGGGTGGGGGCTGCAGGGACCCCTCACACATGCTCCCTTTTGTCCTTCTCAACATACTCTTTTGCTTAAAGCTGACCGGTCCCAGGGGAACAAGGAGTGATCATTTATTGAGCAATCATGGATATGTTCTCTCCACCAACAGAAGCCCAGAGCAACACCCATGCATGCATTCATTCTTTCATACATTTCTCAACTGTGAGGAGAAACCTTGATGTGTGTCCAGGGTCTAGGGAAAGTGAGGGCCCAGTCACTAGGGGACACAAGGACCCGGACACTAGGGAACATGAGGACCCAGACACTAGGTAACGTGAGGATCTGGACACTAAGGATGTGAGGACCCAGACACTAAGGAACATGACTACCCAGACACTAGGGAACATGAGGACCAGGACATTAGGGAACACAAGGACCAGGACACCAGAGAATGTGAAAACCTGGACACGAGGGGATGTGAGGACCCAGACACTAGGGACCATGAAGACCTGGACATGGAAGTGATTTTTCTCAAGCAGCTTAACACTGGATGGGAGAGCTTGCGAGGACAGAGATCTAAGTTCAGTGTGATGACAGGGCTGTGATGACAGCTGAGTCCTGAATGTTTAGAAACCCTTAGGAGGAGGATCTATTCCTAACTGGAATAATCACGGAGGGCTCCCTGGAGGAGGTGATGCCTGAAGAATCGCTAAGAAAGTATAAAAACTTAAACAGGCATTGCTCTCCAGGTAGGCAGGTAGAGTAGAGGAAGAAGGACCAACTTGTAGGAAGACAAGGGGCACCCCAAGAGAAGGAAAACATGAGAGTGATGGAAAGAAAAGACAACTGGTAGGCTTAGCCATTTTGCCATGGGCGGGAGAGCCCAGCGGCAGATAGTTGGTGTCTGGGAATGCCACCTTTCTGGAGTGGCATGCTGAGTGCCTGCCTGCTGCTTCTTGCGTAGAGCCCTCTCCTGCTCCCTATGTCCAGTGACTACCGAGCAGGCCTCTGTGATTTTTATTATTTATTCTTTTTTTTAAAATAAAGAGCAGACGCTGTGATAAGGCATGAAAGAGACATCTTTGTGTAATGCATGGCTCCTGATGGCCAGCCACTCATTCACCCATTCACCAGATGTCTATTGTGCTTCAGACGTTGGAGACACGGAAGTAAATACAACGAACAAAGGTCCCTGCCCTCCTGGTAGGAATATTCTGTCGGGGAAGTAATGAATAAATAATGTGTGTAGTGTCTGCTGTGGACGGTGCTGCTGAGAAAACCAGGCAGGTGGGGTGCAGCGAGTTCTGGGTGGGGTGCTGTAATTTTCGGTAGAGCGGTCAAGGAGGTCGCCATGATACGGTGACTCAGAGGGAAAAGCCTGGTGGGCCAGCCTCACAGAGTCTGGGGGGAAAAGCATTCTACGAAGGGGCACAGTGAGGACGAAAGCTGAGATGGCGATGCTGGGAAACCTGGAACACCAGGCAGAAGGGCTGAAAAAAGGAGGAGATGTAAGAATTTGGTCTCCTGGGAACAAGTCACACGTGAGGGACTCTGGAAGGTCAGCAGGCGATCTGAAATCTGTGTTCCTTCCATTATCTCAGTTCTTCCTGTGGCCTCTGACATGGACCTCTGTGGCCAGGTTTGGGTTTAAATTTCATCTCTGGCTTATTTCTGAAATTGCTGGTGGCGATTCAGGGATTTCCCACCAGGTGGCAATGTACTCATTTGGAAAAAAGAAAGGGACACCAAAAAAAACAACAAAAACAAAACACACACAAGAAACAAAAAACAACACACACACACACACACACACACACACAAAACACACACAACAGAGCAACTTTTTGTTTCAGGATGGCTGCTGGGTTTTCTGATTCCTGCCCAAGCCTGGGTTTATAACTCACAAAATAAAGGTGTGCACACCTTTCCTTTTTATTTATCTGTGGCACTTGCCATAGCTCCTGCCACGCAGTTCCCACAACATTTAATTCCTTGGCAATTGCTATGCAAACTGTACGCAGGGGTTCCAGTGTCCTCTCTAGAGGCAGAGCCACAAGCAACAGAGAGCGGACAGAAGCACCAGCCATCAGACGCTGGAGGACTGACTGCAGGGAGAGAGCAGAAAAACTAAGCAGTGGCTTCCACTCCAGCTTTCCAAGACATGGCATTTAGGCAGAAAGACCTGCTGTAAGGAATAGAATGTGGAACCATGTCCGCAGTCCTTCCTTTAGCCTGGCCCTGGAGGTGGACGGCTGCCTGTGGACAGTCACAGGGACACCCAGGGCTGGGGGAAGGGGGTGGGAAGGGAGGTGAGCAGGGGCCACCCACGGGCAGGGTTTACAATTTTCACTTATGTCTTTGACCCCACAGAGGGTGTCTCCATGCAGATTTCCCCAACCCCCAAAGCCAATGTTGACAGGGACCCAGCATTAGGAGCCCCGGCTGGAGTTTCAGGTCTTTCCCCTCATTTTGGTTCCTCCTTCCTGCCTCTGGTCAGGTCCTGTTTCCTCTCCCTGTGCTTTCAGAAGCTGTCTCATCTCACAGAAATAAACACTCTTCCCTGGCGCATTTCTCTCCTTTGCCAGCCCCTCACTGGCGCCATCTCTCCATCTGTCCACTCTCCCTGCTGATTCCTGGAGGGCGATGCTGTGCACTTGTTGCCGGTAAACCTGCCAAATGCTGCCCTCAAAAGTGGGAGAAGGCCTGTCCTGGGCCCTGGGTGGGCTAGAGACATGGGGGAGGGCAAGAGGGTCAGGGTAGGGGACCTACTTTGAGCATTGGCTCCACCGAAGCCTGCCTGCTAGTCCTCTTCCCAACAGGTCCTGCTGACCAGTCAGCTGGGGCCCAGGTGGCGATGTCCCCTCCGGCCATGTTCTTCCCTTTGAGCTCAAGCATGGCCTGTATGGCTTTGCCTGGGCTTTGTCTGAGAGACGCTGTCTGGTCTGCAAGTAGCTGGTGGACACTGACTTCTAGGCTCTAGAATTTTATTATTAACTAGTGGCCTGGTGCACAAAATTTGTGCATGGGAGAAGGGGAGTTCCTCAGCCCGGCCTGCACCCTCTTCAATCTGGGACCCCTTGAAGGATGTCTTACTGCTCATTTATAGGGATCGGGCCTAAACTAGCAGTTGGACATCCCTCTCGCAATCCAGGACTGCTGGCTCCTAACTGCTCACCTGCCTGCCTGCCTGCCTGCCTGATTGCCCCTAAAAACTCTGCCTCCTGGCCTGCTTTCCCCCAACTGCCCGCCCCCCCACAGCTGGCCTGCTTGACCCCAAATGCCGCCCCGCCAGCCTGATCACCTCCAACTGCCCCCAGTGCCAGTGTGCTCATTCCCAACTGCCTCCCCTGCCAGCCTGCTCACCCCCAACTGGCTGCCCTGCTGGTCTACTTACCCCCAATAGCCCCATCCCCCACCAGCCTGATGACCCACAACTACCCTCCCCTTTTGGCCTCTAACTGCCTCTGCCTTGGCCCCACCACCATGACTTTGTCCAGAAGAATGTCCAGAAGGTCTCCTGGAAGGTCTCCCAGTCTAATTAGCAGATTACCCTTTTATTAGTATTGATAGAGGCCTGGTGCATGGATGGGGCTGGCTGGTTTGCCCTGAAGGGTGTCCTGGATCAGGGTGGGGGTTTCCTTGGGCCATGGGGCAGCCTAGGTGAGGAGCCTGTGGTGGTTTGGAGGCCTGCCACACCCCATGGGGTGAGGGTCCCTGATGAGAGGCATGGCCAGCTTGGGTGAGGGGCTGAGGGCTGTTTTCAAGCTGGCCATACCCCCGTCAGGGTGGGGGCCCCCTCTGGGGTGCCTGGCCAACCTCAGTGAGGGGCTGATGGCTGTTTTCAGGCTGGCCATGGCCCCTAGTGACCAAAGCTCTCAGCCCCTTCCTGCCAGCTGGAAGCAGGTATCTGGGATTTATTTATCTTCTATAATTGAAACTTTGTAGCCTTGAGGGGAGGCCAGGGCAGGTGGAAAGCTTGGCTTTCCCCATTGCCAGGGGCAACCCAAGCCTCCTGCTAGCTCCAGCTCTGTGGCTGTAGCCATCTTGGTTGGGTTAATTTGAATACTCACTCCTGATTGGCTGGTGGGCATGGCTTGTGGGTGTAGCAGAGTGATGGTTAATTTGCATGTTTCTCTTTTATTAGATAGGATGAGTCTAGGTTCTGGAGGTTTCAGCCAACTTGTCCAGAGAAATGCCAAGCCTGAGAAGCAGGAGTAAGTTCCTGTTACAGAGCAGCAGGCAACCACCTGCCACCAGCCCTGCTTGCTCCTCCTCACTGGGCACCGGGGCCCTGGTCCCAGCTTTGACCACCTCCCTGCCCTGCCTTCTAAAGATCTGGTATCTAGAACCTTCCCCACTGGCTGGGCTGATAGGGCCCTTTGCCAGAGGCTGGGTCTCCAAGCTGCCCACCTGGCCTTAGATGCTTCTTCTGACTCATATTTCAGGCCTAGGCTTCACCTGTGTGGTGTGCTGGGTGTGATCTTGCCCCCTGGCTAGTGGGGAGGAAGGATTGAAGAATTACCTTTTCTAAGTCCCCCCCAGCTCTAAGCTTTGTGAGGGGCAGCACTCCACTACAGTGGGATGAGACCAGCCTCATTCATTCAACCAACATGTCAGAGCCTGCCAACACTGTTCTGGGCATGAGGGCTCTGAGATGAGGAAGAAACAGTTTCTGCAGTTGTGGAGAAATCATCAGAATGGGATAGATACAGGCAATAAATGATACACAAACAATGTGTCAGGTGGTTACAGGCTAGGCAGGAAAGTTCAGAGGATGAGTTGAGATGGCCAGGGGAACCAGTGTGATAGAAATACATGGCAGGGAGCTGAGGGTGTGACCTCCAGAACCTAGACTCATCCTATCTAATAAAAGAGAAACATGCAAATTAACCATCACTCTGCTACACCCACAAGCCATGCCCACCAGCCAATCAGGAGTGAGTATTCAAATTAACCCAACCAAGATGGCTACAGCCATGGAGCTGGAGCTAGCAGGAGGCATTCCTCTGAGGAAAGCACATTCCAGGGAGCAGCATGTGCAAAGGGCCTGAGGTAGGAGTGGGAGGAATGTGCTTGAGGAATGGTGAGTGATCCAGAATGCCTTAAGGAAGGGGACATGGGGAGATGGTAGAAAAAGGAGTTGGTGAGGTAAAGGTGGGGATTTGCCAGTATTACATAGGATTTTGTGGACCCTGGATTTTGAAGTTCATTCTGAATGAAATGTGAAGTTCCTGAGGGTGTGGAGCAGATGTTATCGAAGATGAGTTTGAACACTTTAAAAGGCTCCTGCATGTTCTTCATTTTTCTAAAGGGAAATGTGTATGTATAAAGTTATCTGAATGAAAAAAAAATTAATCAAGTTATCTGTATGTATATGCCCCTGTACAGCCACAGATGTACACACATGCATAATTGTGTATGTATGCTGTGCAGGCAACTTGACAATAATTGGAGTCTATAAGCCCCTTTCCTGCTAAATGTCCACTGTACACAGGCCCCTGCTCCTTCTTACTTGCCTCTAAAGTAAAGAACTCACTCTGGAAGAGGAAGTGGGCGCCCAGGAGCCCCTGTGGAGTCTGCCACACTCCATGTGTCCCCTGGGAATGGCTTAGAGTGTGGTGACCCACAGCCCCCTTTCCGCAGCCAGACCTGGAAGCAGAGGTATTGGCGATGCTGGGGAAAGTCTAGAGAAGGAACATGAAACCCAAGCGAGGAAAGATGATTGATTGATGCCCTTGATGGCCATATAGTTCTGTGAGATGAGGCTGGGCAAGGCTGGTGTTCGCAGGACACAAGTGAGTCAAGAGAGAGCCTTCTGGTGTTAATGAGGTAGTGTGTATATTTTCAGAAAATGGAAAGAGGTGAATCTCAATGAGGCCGCAGGAAGATTTCAGGTAGATAGACTGTGTGTGCGCGAGTGTGTGTAATGTGTTTTAAATCAAGTTTTCCTCAAAAAGAGCTCCCAACAAAAATAGATTTTCAGGTTCCCCTATAACTAATCTGATACTGTCTCTGCATTAAGAGTCTGTGGAGCGTGTTTTGTCTAAGTCGAGGTTGTCCCCTGGTACTTTGGCCAAAAATGCAAAGGCTTGGCTGCAAACCTAGCTGCTCCCTCATTACTATCCCCTTAGTGAGCTTTCTTCTAAACTTTGACACTAACTGACTGGTGATACTGGATTCCTGTGGACGTGGTTTAGTAGCTGTGGGAGATATTTTAGGAGATGTTCTTTGAAATCCTTCAGTTAAGGGTTCAACCCCAGGGCTCTTTGATCAAGTTCACCCAGATTCAAATGCGCTATAAATCAGATTTGCTTAACGGATACTTTTCCAATGTACCCCTAATGTGACCGCAATCAGCCCTATACAGGGCATCAGTCAAACAGAACTTCGTTGAGGACACGGAATAAACCTGTCCTTTTGGTGAACCCGGGGAGAAAACCAAGGCGATGGAAAAAGCAGGCCTTGAGACCTCTGTGTCTCAGCCACAGGGACGTCCCCTCCCTCTCATTTCCTAAAACAGCCCGCACTGCCGTGCTCAGCCTCGCCCCGGAGGCTGCGTGGCAGTCCAGGAAAGTCCTGTGAGTTAGGAAAAGGGCTAGTTAAACACACCCAGAGGCGGCACTTCTTATCATGCCTGTTTTTCTTCTTTTAAACTTAAAAACACTGCTCTTAAAAATTATACGTTTATTAGAAATAGTGACACAAGATGAATAGCTCTTTCAGATGCCTGCCACTCAGAATCACATAATTCTGTGTGACTGCCAGGAAGTGCATAGGCAGCGTTCATGAGATTGAGATCCTGTTCTCACTTCTGAGGTGTGTGTTTACAACATCGGTGGCCTGATTTAATGAATAGTACATGTGAAAGACATAACCTAGTGCCTGGCAAGCTGTTCTAAATGTTCTGGATGGTTACTGCGATGGCTGGTCCACCCCTCGAGGCAGCAGGACCTTCAGCATCATACAGGCACGCAGCCGACACCTTCCTGACCAACATGGGGTGTCTGGTCCTAACAGGCCTCCGATATCTATTGATGGGGTCTGAGCACTGGAAGAACCGCTATCTATCATATGATTATATATGTCCCTTACATGCAAACTGTCCTGGGGAATCTGTTTTGTGGTATTTTTAACACTGGCTTTTAAACACGTTTGTACCTGGTGATATTGAGAAGCCTTCTTCCCATCAAAGGGTCTTGAATTTCTCCACACACACTAAGCATTGTTTGTCTATTTCCATTTAAAAAGTCAATTTGCCCCTCTGTTATCACCATCCCTCTGAGCCCCCGGGAAGGGAGTATTTCAGTGAGTTTGTGGACCCCTCTTGCTGATTCGTTATCTGGAATAAATGTCCTAGACTGAATCTTTGAGGAAACCGAATGTAGTTGGAGTGCCCTTTCTGATTTGTTGATTTGAATTTTATATGGGCAGGAGGTGAAAATGGCAAAAGAGGAATAAGAAATGTATGTATTTCTTTCTAATTATCTATGGAGAAAGAGAGAGAGAGAGAGAGAGAGAGAGAGAGAGAGAGCGAGGAAGACCAGCTAAATACAGAACATGGCCTTTTGAAATCTTGCTTCTTGACTGTTTTACAGCCATATTTATCAAGAGCATAGCTGCGCACAGCGGCAGCAGGAGAGATGGCCTTTGGCTGAAGATTCAGGCCTCAGTTTAGATGGACTCACATTCAGATCCTAGATCTGCTGTGAGCAAGTCCACCTTTGGCAAGTTACTGTGCATTTTGGAGCCACGAGAGTCGACAAATACTCAGTAAATAAAAGAAGTCCGTGCATTCAGGAACTTTGATGTCGCAGGCAGAGAGAGAGAGACAAGACAATAAAGAGATGACAGGTTCTGGTGGAACCTGGTGCCAGCCGTGGTAAGAGGGGATGGACGGCATGCTGGGCGCAGCACGAGCTACATAGCAGAGGCTCTTGGAGGAGGTGCAACCAGAGACCGACCTGCCTTGTCAGGTTGTTATGAGGATTAATTGTGTACACCAAGCCTTCAGAACGGAACCTGGCACATAATGCTTGGAGTGCTCGCTCCTATTACTGTGTCCTTTTATAATTAATGACACAAATCAGTTCATATGGTGTTTCCAAAAACACTTGCATTTTGGAGCTAGAATAAGCAGGCTCGGGGACATTGCAGTATGAATGTGTGAGCCAAAATACGAGGTCAGGGACGGGAAGCTTGGTTTCCAGACCTGGGCAGCGGGACTGCAAGCCAAATCCCAGGCTCGTCCCAAGCTGTCTGAGCCCGGAGGGAAGGGACGTGCACACACGCATGCACACTCAGATGCAGGTGCGTGCCCGTATGTGCGCTCCTTGGCACCGGGAGCAGTTGCTGTGGGCCTAAATCTGTCGGTTCAAAACCTGCTCTCCTTCACCATCAATTTCTTGAGAACCTGAGGTCCTGTTCTCAGGGGCTGTTTCCTCTGCGGCACCCTATCCTTTATGGGGGGACTTGATCTCAAGCAGCAACACGTGATGCAGATTTCGTGGAGACCGGGTTTGGGGCCGAGCAGGGCTGTTCGCTTCTTCTGCCAGTTTTCTTCTCAAGTGGATTATTTCATTTACTTGTTTACACAGTGAATCAAAATCAATCCAAATCTGTTTCTCCCCCCCTTCTCCCCCCCCACACATGTGACTGGCCAGTCCCAGCGGAGAGTGTTTGCAAGGCCTGCTCCGCTGCTGGAAGTGGGGCTGTGCATTTAATTACAGCTTCATTATCCTGCAGACAGGAGTTCAGCGGCGACTGGGCTGATCAGTGGGCATTTGCAGCATCTGGGTTTCTGGCTGTTGTTTTTTTTTTTTCCTGGAGAGCAAACTGGTTTGTAACACAATCAGATCCTGAGGTTGTGGCTTCCCAGGTCCTATCAACCGAGAATTTCATTGCTTTGAAATCGCAAGGCTTTTGTTTTCACCACAATGGTGAACCTGACAGCCCACATCAGAGCAGAGGGAAATGCCAGCAGGTGAGGAGGGCTGAGTCAAGGCTTCCCTCCAGCCCAAGAGATGGAGAACACAGGTCCCAGGGGATTATTCGCAACCTCAGTTCCTTATCCATGATGTTACACGCTAGTTTTTATTCGTAACTTCCAGATAATATTATTATCCCGGCCTGACGTCAAAATGTGGTCTCTTTGCAATTTTGCTGCAGCGGTGTCTTAATGGCTAATACAATTCTCTCCTCCTCCTCCCCCTCCCTGTCCCCCCACACAAAGGGAGTAAAAACCGTTTTCACAAATAGAAGATGCAAGGACATAACATTGTGAGAATGGCTTCGCAGCCTGCGTGCATCTGGCTAATCGGATCACAAGAGCAGTTATCAGAGAGAGGAGCCGAGGAATAAAGTGTTCTGCAGACCCTGGGCCGCGTTCCTGTTTGGAATTGCAGCACAGTGGGTGTGCACTAAAGCACACGCAGCCTTCAGGAGGGAGTCAGCTTCTGGGCAAGGAAGTTTCCGAGGGCAGTTTGTCAGCGTTCACCGGGTGTGAGCTTGTAGCCGCCAGAGCTGAGCTTGTCGCAAAACTGGCTACTGGGAGACCGTGAATTGGAGGCAGGGACAAAAAGCCACGCAATCTAAATGGCTCCCGAAGACTCGGCACAGATGCCCGAGGGCCGGCGGGTGCAGGGAGAGGGTCCCAGGGTGCCCAAGGGTCACTGCTGGCAAAGCCCTGTCTCCGTGTGGCTTCAGCTCCCGACTTGGCATTGTGCTCCCCAGCAAGCTGCCTGGTGTCCAACGGCTGAGTTAAGTCTCCTGGCTTTGCACTAATGTTCAGTGCCCAGCTGCCAGTGTTTATGGGGTGTGAGTGTTCCCTTACATGTAATAAGCTGTTAGTTTTCCATTATTTTATTTGCACAAACGCACCGCCAACTTTCTCATATGGGTTCTCGATGTAGGGTTGCCTAAATGAAAAATAAACGGGCAGAGTCCCCTGAAACAGTTCCAGTAAACAAGACACAGTTCAGGCGTGTTGTCGGCACTTTCTCTAGAAGCCCAGCTGCGGAGAAGAAGGCAAGGCTGCCTGGAGAGGCAGGGGGCCCTTTGCGATGAGCGCCTGCTGGGACAGTTGGAGGGAATGGACCTTTGTTGATGCCTGCCTTGTCTATTTTATCTTCATGATTATCCTGTGGAAGAGGACTGTCTCCCCTTAATAGAGGGGGAAATGGAGGCTGAGAGAGGCTCCAAAGCTTCCACAACTTCCATGTGACCAGGTGTCTTACCAGGTGCTGTCCCTGCTATAGCCATCACCACGGGATTAATGACCTAAAACAACGCAGATCGATCATCTTACATTCTGGACTCAGAAGTCCTGGCGTCAATGTGTTGGCAGGGCTGAGTTCCTTCCGGAGGCTCGGGGGAGAATCCAGTTCCTTGTCTTTTCTAGTGGCTGGGCCTCCTGCATTCCTTGGCTTGTAGCCACCTCTCCATCTTCAAAACCAGCAGCTTCAAACCATCAAGTCTCTCCATCTTGGACCTCTGCTTCTGCTGCATGCCTTTGCCTCTGACCTGGCATTGGACCCACCTGGGTAATCCAGGACAGTGTCTTCACCTGGAGATCAGTGATGTGATCACCTCTGCCAAGTCCCTTTTGTTACATGCAGTAGCAAATGAAAAGGTTTTGGGGACTGGGATGTGGCCTCTTTGAAGGAAGGGGCCACTATTCAGCCCACTGTCCCAGGGCTACAGCAATGAGCATTGTGAGAGGAAGACCAACCCTCTTCTTGTGGATGTCTCTAGACAGAAGAGTCTGTGGTCCCCACACACTTTATGGAAATTTCTAGAATTATGCCGGATTATTCTGAAACTAAGATCAAGTCTCTGCCATGAGATTGATTTTTCTCTGTTGCATAATCCGTAAGCTTCAGTGTCCCGTTTCAGAGCCTTTCAACCGAGTTGGCTGAGAAATGAGAAACAGGCATCGGCGGACACTGACTATAAATGCCAACTCACAGAGCCTCCATTGTGTGTGATGCAGCCTTTGCTACTGGACCATCACTGCCCACTTTCTCTTCCATCTTCTCGGGAAGAAATCAGTGCATTGCTTTTATCTGAGTTCTTTGCTTCCATTTTGGTTCCCTGGGCTATCTGGCTCAAGAGACCATGACTGACATCATTTCTGCAGTCTCTTGCTATTATAATGTTTACTTCTTCAGAAATCCCCCTGATGAGGCTGGAGCATGTTTTCCTGCAAAGAACAGAGATTCTCAAGAGCTTGAATTCAGAGTGAGAGTTGGGGGTTTAACCCAGGCTTCCAGCTGGATTAGCAGGGTGACTAGGCAGCTGTCTTAATGCACCGAGGCTTCACTTTCCTACCCATAAGGAATGACGTTATGTGAGCATTCTCATGGGAAGGGCTACAAACTGACTGAGGTGGCTCAGCCACACACAGGAGGCTCCATTCTTTAAACTTAGTGTGTGAATATCTGGTCATGTGCTCTGTCTATGTGAATGTCTGGTCACATGCCAGGTCATCTTTGATATTTCAGTGCTTATTTTGTAAGTTTTCATTTAAAGAGAAAGACAAATACAAAACTTGGGTCCATAAGACAAATGGGAAACATTAATTGGATTATTTTGAACTGATTTTCTGAATGGTTTTCATTTTCTAAATATCTTTTTTTAATTGATATTTTACAGAGAGGAAGGGAGAGGGATAGAGAGTTAGAAACATCGATGAGAGAGAAACATCGATCAGCTGCCTCCTGCACATCCTCTACTGGGGATGTGTCCACAGCCAAGGTACATGCCCTTGACTGGAATCGAACCTGGGACCCTTTAGTCCACAGGCCAACGCTCTATCCACTGAGCCACACTGGCTAGGACGAGCACTACATTTTCATGTATTTCTTTCCTAGCATCGGTTTCTAAGTATCGATGTTGTTCACACAAATTTCACTGGAGCCTGGGGAAGTAGTCGCTCCCACGCATGCTGACACATGAAGCATTTGTTTGAGCCCCCAATGGGAATATGGTTCTGAAAAGCCTTGTGATGGATGCACAATGGCAGAATGACTTATACATACAGTTGTTTATTGAATACTAGAGGCTGGGTGCATGAAAATTCGTGCACTTGGGGAGTTCCTCAGCCCAGCCTGCACCCTCTCACAGTCTGGGACCCCTCAAGGAATGTCCACCTGCCAACTCAGGCCCATTCCCTAGGGATCAGGCCTGAACTGCCAGTCATACATCCCTCTGGTAGCCCCGGAGCCCTTGGGGGATGTCCGACTGTGGTTTAGGGTGGCTGTGGGGAGCTGGTCTAAGCCATAGTTGGGCATACTTAGTGCTGTGGAGGAGGCAGGAGAGGCTCCTGCCACTGCCACTGTGCTCACAGCCACCAGCCTGGCTTGTGGCTGAGCAGAGCTCCTCCTGTGGGAGCTCACTGATCACCAGGGGGCTGCTCTGCGCTGAGTGCCTGCCTTCTCATGGTCAGTGTGCATCATAGCAACCAATCGTTTCCCCATTAGAGTCAATTTGCATATTACCCTTTTATTATATAGGATTCCATCACTGATAGCAAGGCACATTAACACATTTTAGGAAAATGAAAACTTTTGCCAAGTTCTAAGTGGTTATCAGTTGTCTTGTCAGTATTCAAGTGAGAAAATATATCTGGGAAATGTTTTTATATATTAAGCAAAATAATTGGTTTCCTGCTTCTAACCATTCCATGCAAACGTTCTGATTCATCTTCCCCATTTTCAACTGAGTTACATCTGTACAAAACTGTATTGTACCACCTTTTTTTTAAAAAAAGAAAATGTTTTTATTGATTTCAGAGAGGAAGGGATAGAGAAAGAGAGAGAGACAGAAACATCAATGATGAGAAAAAACCATTGATTGGTTGCCTGCTGCAACCCTTACACTGGGGATTGAGCCCACAACATGGGCATGTGCCCTGATTGGGAATCAAACCATGACCTCCTGGTTCATAAGTTGATGCTCAACCACTGAGCCATGCTGGCTGGGCTCTACCACCCTTTTTGTATAAACAACAACAACAAACTAAACATCGGTTCACTGTTGCATAAAGCTTCTTTGAGGATATTACAGTCATTTGTGTCTTAACCCATCCTACCTGCTACTCGTCTCCTTTCTGTCTACTCTATGGTTTTGCAGACTCTTCACTGCCTCATGAACAAGGCTGTCTCAGGCGTCTGACACTTTGCCCATACTAATTCCTCTGCAAGTACCTCTCTCCGTTATCCACATCCTATATGCTTATACATCTATTCAGTTCCCTAGACACACTTTAAGACATTTCTCTTACTTTCTCTATATTCCCAAAACACAATGAATATATATGTATATGTATATGTATATGTATATGTATATGTATATGTGTATGTGTATGTGTATGTGTATGTGTATGTGTATGTGTATGTGTATGTGTATATGTATACGTAAATATATACAGTGAATACACACACACACACACACACACACACACTAGGGGCCTGGTGCACAAAAATTTGTGCACTCAGGGGGGTCCCTCAGCTCGGCCTGTGCCCTCTTGCAGTCTGGGACTCCTTGGGGAATGTCCACCTGCTGGCATGCCTGGCCAGCCTGTGTGAGGGGCTGATGGCTGTTTGCAGGCTGACCCCATGGGAGTGTGACCAGTCTGGGTGAGCGGCTGAGGGCTGTCCAGGCTGCCCATAGCCCCTTCAGGGATCTCTACTGGGGTGCCTGGCCAGCCTGGGTGAGGGGCTGAGGGTTGTTTGGCTGTTTGCAGGCTGGCCATAGCTCCCATTGACCCAAGGTCAAAGCAAGGCTGGGAAGAAGGTTTCTGGGGTTTATTTATCTTCTATAATTGAAACTTTGTTGCCTTGAGCAGAGGCCACAGCCGGCCTAGGCAGGCAGTTTCCTCCATCACTGGCCTCCTGTTTGCTCTAGTTCCGAGGCTGCAGGCCGCCATCTTGGATGGGTTAATTTGCATATCATTGCTCTGATTGGCTGGTGGGCATGGCTTAGATGTAACAGAGTGGAGGTTAATTTGCATACTACTCTTTTATTAGAATATATATATGTATATTCACATTGTATTTTAATTAATTTGTCCATGGTTAAGACACCATTTAGACTGAGAATTTTTTGACAATTAGATCATGTCTAATTCCTCTTTGTACATCCAATGCCCAGTTCTGTGCATACATTGTAATAAATGGTAAATGGGTGGATGGATAGATGACTGAATGTCCAAGTGGAACACCATTGAGTGAAGGCCTGCTTGTCTACCCATTGCCCATGCCAAACTGACTTGCATACTCTTGCTTTGTAGTAAGCCTTGAGTCAGGTGGTATAAGTTCTCTAACTTTGTTCATTTCAAAGATTTCTTTGGATATTCCAAGGCTTGTGCATTTCCATGTAAAATTCGCAATCAGCTTCTCAATTTCTACTAAAAACTTAATAGAATTGGGGTTGTTTTGCTATTATTGAGTTATTCAACCCAATAGTGGTATATCTACTCATGTATTTAGATCTTTGATTGTCTCTGTAACCTTTTGTAGTGTTTAATGGAGAGGTCTTACGTTGTTACCACTGTGTTTCCATTCCTTTCCATGTTATGATTCATTTAGCCCTTTCCTTTCTCTCTGTGTACCTTTCTCTCTTTCTCCCTCTCGCTCTCTCCATCTTCCATCCAGCAGATGCAGTTACATTGCGCAGTTCAGCACATGTGACGTGACTTCATTTTAGTGGGGTTCTTACAGGTTCTCCTAGTATATCCGAGACAATAACCTCTTTCACAGAAGAGGAATGGTTTTCTAAGGCTTTTGTAGTTTATTCTACATATTTGCTCACAGTCAATTCTGGGGACCCTGGATTTCAATGACAAACTTCTTTATTTCCAATTCTGAAGCTGCCTTTGGGTTCCTTGGCTCATTCCTTGGAGAATCATTCTGGGAGAATGACTGCTGCTTGTCATTAAGAGGCTATCCTTTTTTGGGATACATTTCAAAGAACATAAACAGGGGCCTCTCACTAAACATAAATCCTTATAATTGTTAAAACCTGTTATTTGGAGTAATTGAACTGACAGAGAGAAGGGGTCTGTTTAGTACTAATGAACAAAGTGGGATTTTTGAAAAAAATATTGGTGCCAAGCAGAGCTTCCTAGTTCTTCTTTGGTTAAAAATCTATTTCAGTGTTGCCATCATCAGGATGTCTCACCAGGAGCTCTAGCTGCCATGATCTCAGGTTTGACTGCATTTCAAACTCTGGGCCTTCTCAAGTCCATCTTTTGCTTTTTTAAAATTTTGATGTAGTTGAAATACAAAACTTGGTTGATTCTGAAATATTACAGTTAAACATATAAAATTACAGTTTGTGGCAGTCAAAAATTGCCAAATATCAGCAATTTCAGATGTTCAAGATAACATTTTCGTTATATGTGCCTTTTAGTGAATGTACTACACCTCTACTTATAGCAGACATTCTAAAAAAAGGAAAAACAAAGCTCTGTCATGCCTTCTTTCCTGGATGTTGTACAAGACTGATGGTCCCTTCTCAGGTGGGCAGCTCGTGGCTCCTTTCCTCAGGAATGACTGGAGAAACTGGCTCAGTTCTTCCTCAAATGTCTTCTCTCTTCTTTACCAGAAAATATATAAGCAATCTGGAAAAGTCTTTTATCAGAATTCATTTTTTCATGTTCTTACACTGAGAGATAAAGGAGGTATTTCTAACAAATTACCTTCTGACTTTTAAAATCTTCACCGACTATATAGACTACATAGCAAATCCTGAGCAGGCATTTTACGTATATATCTTGAAGATATACACTTTTAGTGAGTGACATGTGTAATTTAGAAACTTTGCAACTTTTCATAGACAATATTAGCCTCTTCACAGAAGAAAAGGGCTGGGGTTCAGTTCTGAATGAGGAATTTCTGCTTCTTAGATTATGAAATGAACCCAGGAGTCATTCTAGACCCTGGTTGGCTGCTTGATCTACTCAGTCAGAGGTCTGAGGTCACATTGGGCTGGGGGTTGGATGAATGACACATCACCTTTTAGCAACATCTGCAATGAATGGAGAATTATAGAGTGAAGGGCTGGGGTCACATTGGGCTGAGGTCACACCTGCTTTCACAGAATCAGATTTAAAAAGAGTGCAAAGAGTAACATCACTTGAAAAGAGACTAAAACATACTCGCGCTAAAAGAGGTGATCAGTTATTTAAACTTAATATGTGAATTTCCATCAGGTCACAGGGAAAGAAGTATCTGCAAAAGCCGAGGTGTCTGGGAGGTAAATTTCTGATGTAGTGTAGAAGAACATAAGGAAGGCCACATGCACAAGATAAAATGGCCCAGACCCACAGGGTTCTTTTTAGGAAGGCAAAAGTTCATGATGCATTAACACTTGTGGAAATATTATCTAAAGGAAAAAAGATTTTCTAGTGATAGGTAGACAAGACAAACTGGGAAGAAGTCGCTTGTCTGCTTGGGGCAAAGTAAGAAGTTAAATGTTGGTGCAGCCAAGGAGTCCTCATTTTCTCTTAATTTCTTTTCCAAGAAATCTGATCTTCAACCTGCAAGTGTCGAGCATACATCATGAAGGGGAGAATGGAAGACATTACAACACTAAAATAAGCAGGTGTGGGTAAACTTTTCTGTAAAGAACTCTGTACTATTGTTGGCTTTGGGACCCTTCTTGTCTCCATAGCAACTATTCATTCTGCCACTATAACACAAAATCAGCCACATCGTATATAATAAAAGGGTAGTATGCAAATTGACCCTAATGGTGGAATGACCAGACAGGAGCTGCCCCCTGGGGTTCAGTGCGCTCCCACAGGGGGATCTCCACTCAGTCACAAGCCAGGTTGATGACTATGTGCACAGTGATGGTGGCGGGAGCGTCTCCTACCTCCTTGGCAGTGCTAAGGATGCCTGACTAATGGCTTAGGCCCACTCCAAGCCATTAGTTGGACATCTCCCGATGGCTCCTGGGATTCCAGAGGGATGTCTGCCAGCTTAGGCCCAATACCCTGGGAAGCAAGCCTAAGCTGCCAGGTAGACATCCCCTGAGGGGTCCTGGACTGCATAAGAGGGTGCAGGCCAGGTTGAGGGACCCTCCTGAGTGCATGAATTTTCACGCACTGAGCCTCTAGTTTAATATACAAATGAATGGGTGTGGTGGTGTTCTAACAGAAATTAATTTATGGACACTGAAATTTGAATTTTGTGGGATTTTCATGTCATGCAATATGATTATACTTTTGATTTTTTTCAATCATATAAAAATGTTTATACAAATGTTAAGTTTTTGAACCCTATCAAAAATATGTGTGGGGTCAGAGTTGGCTTGTAGGCCATCATTTGCCCACCTTGAAATAAGAGATCCATCGGTCACTTTAATGATGGTGGTGTTCTCTATAATTAAATGAAATACAATAATATCCTGAAAAACTTGGAGATGTGACTAAGGAACTACTGTTATCCATCCATAACAGATGGTATTGGCTGAATGAAGGATCAAATTTGGAGACAGACACATGGACTAATTTTCTAAACGGCAGTAAATGATCACTTCTGGGAACCACACACCAGAATGTTGGAGATCAATCACTGACATATATCAGACACATTATTAAACAGGCAGGTGCACTCAGAATTGATTACTCCCTAGTGTGAGTTAACAAAAATAAATATCAAACTTAGAAAAAATTTGTAGATCCAACTATTAAAACAAATGAATGGCACACATAAAGGATATAGTGAGAGGGCAGGAAAATGTTTGGCAAAATCTTTCAAATACTGGGCCAAAGGAAGAAATAAGCTATACAATAGCATACTTTTATAGGGTTGTGATTATTTTCACAATGTCAGCCTGGACTAACTGATGAGTCCATCTTGGGTTTACTGTGTAAGATAAAGCCTTTTATCTTGTGTTGCTAAATGCTCAGTTGTATACCTCAGTGCCAGCTGAGCATTCCAAATTGCCTTTCACCTGAATGTCAGCTTGAATACTAATACCAGGCTCTTCAAATTTTCAAATGATTCAAGATTACCAAGGGCTTCCAATAGAATCACACTAACACATGTCAGACTATGTGATGATAGGTCCAACCCGAGAAGACAATGTGGAACAGGCACAAGAGCAAAGGATCAAGTAGGTTAAAACCCTTCATTAACAAGTGCAGATGGCAAAGTGTTCAGTGTAACTGTTTTTTTTTTTTTTTGAGTGTGTGTGTGTGTGTGTGTGTGTGTGTATTTTTCCAAAAAAAATAATGGGGAGCTTTGGTTAATTACATACTCGCAATTAGCCAATGGTCTGACCTTTCTGCATATAAATGTGTCTCCTTTTCCCTCTCTAATCCTTGTGTTGCAATCTGGAAAACTACAAAGTAAAGGGACACCTGGCTTCCTCTGTGGTTTTGACATTTCCTTCATCATAATAACTCGGGGACATTCTTGGTAACCACTCTGTCTAGTGAGATTATGTTTCAGACAGTTTGGTTGGGTCAAATGTTCATAACTCACTGGGTTGCTTACAATGGACCATCTACTGTCTTACGTGTTCAGTTGATTTAATTTTTGATCCATATTCAATGTACCAGACCATCAATGTAAGAGGCAACATGTCTTGGTGATACAGGTGATAGTAAGAATATTGAGAAATATAGGATCTTGTAATGGATATGCTAGTAATTCATTTTGCAGTGTTGTGTAAATTACCACCTCTGAGGATATGGGCTTCCACGTCATCTTTAACAGAAATATGTGTATAGTTGGGGATGAGGTTGGGGTGTCACCTTCCCCATATTTATTCTTTCCTCCTGAGTTCCTCTGTCCCCAGTTCCTGACACAGGTTTCCTAAACTTTGAGGGACAGGGGTAAAAAATTAAATATTTGACTTTGATTATGATTCTTGACTCAGAGCTCCTATAACCCTTGTAATTTCCTGGATGATGAGGGTGATCAAAGTGTCTGACACACAGAAGTCTTACATCTCTTGGAACTTCCTGGGTGACAGGAGCTTTTCTTGTTCTAATGAGGTGATTACCAAATAGCTTCAGGTTGAGACTGCTCACCAGAAAGACCAAGCATGATAAGGAGGTGGGAACTTTCTGCCCACCTCTCCTCTGAGGAGGGCTGGAGATTGAGTCAGTAATTAGTTAGAACTATGTGATGAAGCTTCCATAACAATTCCTCACGTGCAGGCTTCCGAGAGCTTTCCGGTTGGTGAACGCATCCAAGTGCCAGGAGGGTGATGCACCCCAAGTCTACAGGGCCAGGAGTTCCTCCTCTTGGGACCCTTTTTGACCTTGCCTTATGTACCTCTTCATCTGGCTGTTCATCTCCATCCTTTATGACATCCTTTATTATACTATAAACTGGTAAATGTAAGTGAAGTTTTCCCTGAGTTTTGTGAGCTATTGTTGAACTTGAGAAGGGGGTCATTGAGGGGGGAATCTCTTGATTTATGGATAGTCTGACAGAAGCAATCGACATCTTAAGGGGGGCAATCATTTGGGATTAAGCCCTTAAATTGTGGGATCTGATATTAATGTCAGGTAGCTAATGTCATAATTGCATTGAATTGTAGCACACCCAGCTGGTATCGGAGAATTGGTCAGTGTGAGGCAAAACCCACATGTCTGGTGTCAGAAATGTTGTGAGCAAAGAAAAAACAACAACTCTTTTTTCTTTTAGCCTCAGAAGCCTTCTCAACAAAAATACTGACTTAGAATCAGCTAGATTAAGTATAGATTTTGAAGACCTGCTGAGATAGCTTATGGAGTTCCTTCTGATCTGAGTCTGTAGATGATTTCCAAACTTGGAGGTTTCAATATTTTATTTAAAAAATATGTTTTTATTGATTTCAGAGAGAGGAAGGGAGAGGAAGAGAGAGATAGAAACAAAAATGATAAGAGAGAATCATCTATTGACTGCCTCCTGCATGACCCTTACTGGGGATCAAGTCTGCAACCCGGGCATGTGCCCTGACTGTGAATGGAGCTGTGACCTCCTGGTTCATGGGTTGATGCTCAACCACT
Organism: Murina feae; assembly: GCA_004026665.1. Taxonomy (NCBI): domain Eukaryota; kingdom Metazoa; phylum Chordata; class Mammalia; order Chiroptera; family Vespertilionidae; genus Murina; species Murina feae. The sequence continues at coordinate 44,996 of PVJC01003333.1, forward strand.
GAGCCACACTGGTCCTGGAACTATTTTAATTTTTGATATCTCCTCCTCTATGTCACTTTTTTATTATATATTATCCAGGAAATCCTTATAGTTTATCAATGCTTTAATATTAATATTGCTCCAAAAATACTTCTGAATTTGTTAGAAAAATTGTTGAGACTTTTTGCCAAAATTAGACCCTCTGAGTCTCTTTTTTTGTGACAGCCATTCCAAAATTTGAAGACTGATATCTGTAATCAATGTTATATGAAACCTATAATGCAGAATTCCTCCTCCCAAGAGATGTCAAGGTCAATCAATATATCCAGGGGATGAGGATAACTCTGTTATCTTGGAATGATGAATTGGAACATTAATTTCCCGCTCTAAATTCACATTAACCTTCTGCCCAATACTCAATATCTCTGCAATTCAATATGGCAGCCGTTCATTAGTTTCAAGTCAACAGAGGTGGGTTTCTAAATTGGAGCCATGCTCAACGACATTTTATAAAGCCTCCTGACAACCCTGCCATTTTGCATCCATATCTTTTCTCAGCACTTCCCTTCCCCATGTGTGTCCTCTTCACCTTGGGCCTTTATGTCCCTCTTCTCCCTGCCCCCACTCTTTTTTGTGTTCCCTTTGCTTCCCAGTTACCGGGGCTGCTTTGTGGCATATATCACTGTGGTGCACTCACAAAAGTAAAGACATATGTTGTGGCTGTCTGCCCAGATGTGTACTGATATCTGTGGGTATAACACACAAGAGACATTTAGCAATATTTTGAAATTATGCGGTAGCTTTGATTTTTGGTCCTTGGACTTAGTCCAGTGGGGGTTTCAATCCTGAGTATCTCAGGTACCGGAGGTCCTTCTTTCCTGCAGAGCATGCTTTATCTCCCTGTGCCTATGGCATTGTGCTGGGGGACAGGTCCCATGGCATTCTTAATTTAAATCTGTCTGAATATTTCCCAGGTAAAATGCTATAAACATCAGTTCCAGATAATGGAACCAAGGTTCTAGGTCTAAAGAGGTGCCTGATGAATCGCGGAATGGGGGTAATGTTACACATAGTCCAGTTTGGGGAAAATATCACCAGCGCACCCCACTCTTAAAAAAAATCATGTGTTCAGTTATGTACCTTATATGGATCAATTTAGTCTCCTGAATTCTTCCCTATCCCCTTCGCCTGATGGGAATTCCAGTACCGTCCTGGTCATTCCCTAGATACTATCTTATTTCTCAGATTTCCAAATTCAGTCAAGTTTTCATCTGGGGAAATAGTTATATCACATAAGCTCCCCTCTGCTAATCGGACTACCAATATGTACACGTCTTGTGTTTACTGACTTCCTGGAATTTCTTCTTAGGGAAGAAGTTATTCACTGGAAGAAGTCTGCGTGATGCCCAAAGTCATCTTTTACAATTTAGACATGCAGTGGAAAGATTTACAGTGTATTTTCTTCCCGCCTCCCTCCAGCTGCCTGGAGCGCACATTCATCTTCTGCTTCCTTTAATAGGATCTGACTTGTGACATCATGCTCTGAAAGGCTGAAAGGCTGCAGCTTAATGGGTATGTTTTCTCTCTGACACACATACATATGCAGAAACCCTAGGATTTCATTTTTGTTTTATTTTATTTTTTGAGTCTATAGAATCCAACTGTTTTAGGGTCTCTTTCTCTTAGAGACTCTGGAAGTACCAAGGCCACATTCTGACTTATGAAAAGCATCATATAACATATATTTAGGGCTTGGCTTGTACAAGAGTGGCTTGTCCTGCCCGTTGAGTGCCATATGGAGATGCCAATGACATTTATCTTCATTAAGTTTTCCAAAGCAACTGACTCAAAAGGTGGACACAGCACTACAGATTCATCTTTAAGGGTGGTATCCTTGATTCTGAGGTTTCGGGAATGGTGGCTTTGATGTGTTTGAAGAGCCTTGCCTAAAACATTGCCTTGGATGAGAGAATAACATGATGCTCCGGCCTGCAGAGAATTCTAGAAGTCTTCCAGAGAATGACAGAAACACTGACCAGTGGGGCTGGGCTGGTGGTGCAAAAATGGCTGTTGGGATGTCTTACTATCACGAATCAGGAATGTTTTAATGTTTGGCAAGTGGGATGCTTGCTACCTACTAGAAAGATGGGAATCTTGATCTGTCTTAGCTTCAAAAAAGTCAAGGCAACTCTTGAAGTGAATTTTTAAAAATATATTTTATTGATTTTTTACAGAGAAGAAGGGAGAGGGATAGAGAGTTAGAAACATCGATGAGAGAGAAACATTGATCAGCTGCCTTCTGCACTCCCCCCCCCCCCCCCCCCCCCCCCCCCCCGCACTGGGCATGTGCCGGCAACCAAGGTACATGCCCTTGACCGGAATTGAACTGGGGACCCTTCAGTCCTCAGGCCAACGCTCTATTCACAGAGTCAAACCGGTCAGGGTTTGAAGTGAATTTTTAACATCACTTCTCATGCCTACACTTGCTCTATGCCATGGGCTTGTCATTATTTTCCCCCTCTTGTTTCTAAGAAAGGAGATGTCAGTGCAATAATTGAGTAAGTTTCAACATCATCATAATGTGCCATATTTATTAGATTGCTTAGGACTTTTTCAGCTGCAAGAGGAAAAATCCAGCCCAAATTTACATTAGAAAACCAGCATTGCTGAAAAGTCTGAGGGACATCCCATTTTCGGCCATGTGGCCAGATTTGGGATCCACAGGATCTTAACAGAACTTTCTTTCTCTCCAACTCTTGTTGCTAACTTCTGTGGGATCAATGCCATGGTTAGGGTCCATGTGCTGTTCCATGCCTCCTACCAGTCTTTTCCAGGGTGTCTCCCAATAGTGGTGAGTTGGCTGCAGCACAACTTCATGGATTAAAGTCTAGCCGGAAACAGAAAGCTCCCATTCTACTCATTCCCATGGCATTTCCAAAGTCTGATTGAATTAGTTCCAGAACCTATTCAGTGGCCTGGAGAAAGTGGTATACTTAACCTGGGTAGACCAAAAGCAGCAGAAAATAGACCCCAAACGAAAATCCATTCTTTTGATGAAGAACGGGAGGCCCACTGTATATGTTGTATCTGTTTTGAGCTGAATTGTGCCATCTGCCCCCAAAATTCATATGTTGAAGCCCTAACCCCCAGAACCTCAGAATGTGACTGTGTTTGAGATATGAATTAAGTTAAAATAAGATCATTTGGGTGGGCTCCCCATCCAAGCTGGCTGGGGTCCTTATAAGAGGAGGACATTTGGGCACACAAAGAGAGAAATAAATAACCAAGTGTGGTTATACTTCTATTTTGGGCATCTTTTCAAGAGCTTCAATAATATTCCCAAGAGTGCAGTACCCACCTCTTAAACATCTTGCTCTTCAAGACTTCGGCATCCTCTTTAATTTTGCCCTTAGAGAGAATATCAGCTTGAATTCTTCAAGGCCTGTACAATTAACACAGAACGGGGATGGATCTCAAAGTTGCTAAACAGAGGGTTGAAAGTCAGCTTTTCCAATTTGTTGTATTTGGTTCCTGTTCACTTGAACATAGATCATGCGAATGTACCAAGCAGTGCAGTCTTTGGGTGAGCGTTTGAGAGCCAGACACCGCAATCAGACTTTTCCGTTCCTTCTGGCTTTGATTTGTGAAGGATCCTTTTTGTTGTGCTGCTTGTTATTTTTCAGCAGTATGAAGAAAATGTTTTCAGCTGACACAATAAAAAATACACTATTTAAAAAATAAATAATGCATAGAATTTTCAATACTTCTTTCAAGACACATAAAAATATCCCCTTTCAATTATTTTAGCAGCTCTTTTAGCTGCTGCGCACTCTCTTCCAGGACGTGTCTATCCTCTCCCCTCTTCCCCCCCCGTCCCAGAAATTGGTCTGGTATGTGAAATTAATTTGAGGTGTACCTGAGCACAGCTTTGCATTCTATTAAATGTAGGCTATCATTATAGCATGTGTCAGTCATGAGAAAAATAAACGCCAAGGCTCTATATGTGTACTCAACTTAATAAATTCTAGACAGCAGATGTAGCTGTCAGTTCCTCCAGTTCACTGAAGGGTTCAGGAGGTTCTGTTCATCTGGTATCTTGAATCTTGGCACGAAGCCACTGACTTGGCTGGTCTTTCTTTGGAACCTTCCTTTGACCCAAAGGACTGTGTCAAGCTAAGTGTCTAATGAGACAGCCTTGCACACAGCTGGCCACTTGGAGTTCCTGAGCCCTTAACAGTTGAAAAGCCACTTGGAGTACTTCTTAGCATTTTGCATGGAGAGATTGTCAAGTTACATGTTCTTCTCTGCTTTTGGTGTCTTACATGCTCGGTCTGTGGAAGCTCAAGGTCAAGAGAAAGGTCACTTGGATCTGTCTTAGGAAGAGCCAGAGCTAACCTATCAGAAAGACAAGAGAACACAGCCATGCTTTGTAGTTTTACAGGCCGACCAAGAGAAACCAAGTCTACCTATTTTTGGTGTTAACAAAAAAGTTAAGGGATTAAAAAGGGTAACTGTCCTAAATTACATATTCTATCAGATAAATGCAGTTTTGTTCCTTTTCTATAGAAAATGCTTGTTCTTTGAGGATGGGTATTAGTGGTTCATACTATTCATGGGTGTCACAGAGAGAAGTCTGTGGTGTGTGGAGAATCTGTTACACCCACATAGTCTTTGCTTTTTATTTCATGTCTCTTTCTGTCATGCTGAACCTTCTGAGAACAAGAATCTGCTGTGACTAGTCACTAACTCCCCAGCACAAAACTGCCGAGGGACACAAAGCAGGGTTCCCGGGACCCTGCCAGCCACACTTGAGCTATGGAACCATAACACCACACTGTCGCACTCGCATTGGAGGTTGTCATCTGATCTAAAAGTAAATATCTATACGATGGACACAAATTGAATACCCAAATCATTATGGTCAAAGCTAGGTTTGTATCAAGAGTGAAAAGGGTTCTATTACTACTATGAACTGGGACAAGCCTGGGCAACCTGGGCAAAAGCACTTGATGCCACGGCACACACCATACAGACACTCTTCTCAATACCCACCCCACGTATCATTTCAGTCAATGAAATATGCACTAATAGCACTTCCCTTACATACAGGGAAACTGAGGCATGTTGCCATTAAATAACCTCCTAAGTTCACATAAACCTGCAAGTGGTCAAGTCAGGAGAGAGACCAGTAGCTTTAGGCAGGGTGGCCTAGCTGGAAACCTGGGGCTGGAAAGGCTGTTTAGTGTCGGGAGTTAGTGACCAGTCCCATCAGATTCTTGTTCTCAGAAGGTTGGGCATGACAGAGAGACACCTAAAATAAAGGGGCTTCAGGGGGTAAAGTAAAAGTTGAAGTGCTCAGCATGAAGGCATTTCCCTTGAGCTTGAGAGAAGAGTGGATTGTCAGCTGTGGATGCCATTGGAAGATGAGCCCATGGATGGACCCGGGGAAGGGAGCTCTGTGGCCACTGGAGCATCCTAGGGTATCTGAGTGACAGCCGTGCTGGTGTCCCTGAACCCGGCTAATCTGCTGTGTGCACCTTCCTGCCTTTGTTCCCACGTGGCCTCTGCTCCACCTGAGGCAGCCGGAGGCTCACCACCTGGAGTGCTTCCTGGGGAATCTGACTCTGACCCTTGAATCCAGAGGGTGGGGGAGACCAGGGGAGTTCAGTCCAGGTTGGAAGGTGGCTGTTTAAGAAGCAAGGAACTGCCCCCTAATTGGTCTGGCTTGTGGATAGAGCGTCGGCCTATGGACTGAAAGGTCCCGGGTTCAATTCTGGTCAAGGGCATGTACCTTGGTTGCGGGCACATCCCCAATAGGAGGTGTGCAGTAGGCAGCTGATCGATGTTTCTCTCTCATCGATGTTTCTAACTTTCTATTCCTCTCCCTTCTTCTCTGTAAAAAATCAATAATAAAAAAAAAGAAGCAAGGAACTTACATTCGAGGCTTATCTCGGGCTCTGCATGTGAGTGGGTCTCTGCACACGCCTCCAGAATTTTAGAGGACGTGTCTATCCTCCTTAGAGCATGCTCTGTGGCATGCTATATGGCAAACACTTTCAAGAATATTGTCCCATATTCTTGCCCTATGTGTATATGTGTGTATGTGTGCAGCTGAGTCTTAGAGGTTTATACAGGGGCCTAGTGGGGTTCAGTCATGTATAGAGTCCCCCTGGTCCCAACCATGCAGCAGGCTGTGTTCTTGGAAACGGTTTCTGCTGCAGAATGAGCAGGAGCAGAACGAACATTGAAGAGCCAGAGCCAGGAGCAGATTGAGGGTGGGCAGGAGGAGCCCTAATTGTTAGGGACTCAAAGGAGGTCATGGCCTCTCGATGATCCCATTCAAGGCCTGAGCACGTGGCTTCCTCCTCGGACTCAGAAGCCCCTGCGGCATGCCTTCACCCACCTCTGCTGGCCCTGTCCTCCAACAGAAAGCATGCAGGACACCACAGCCCTTTCCCTGGACAGTGGCCAGCCAGCGTTCAAGCTGAGGGGTCTCCCCTAGACTTCATTTGTCTTTGCCTGTGGCAGGCGTTATATGCTAATGGTTTGCTGGAAAACGGGGACTGTGAAAACTGCCTCTATTTCATTATTATAACTCACACAAGATAGTTTGAAAGCTCCAATGAGAGCAAGTATCTTGGTATGTTTTGAACTCATCCCCATTAGAGAACAATAGGATATTTGCTTCCGCTGTCAAATTAATAACCTGTCCCAAGCAGACGTGGCTTCGTTCACACGCTGCCTCCAGCACTTCCCCGCTGTTTGGGCTTACGACCTTTGTGATGCACTTTTCTCTGTGAAATGGATGCAAGAGTAACACCTGATTCATGCAGCTATGCAAGAGGTGAATGGACTGGAGCAGGTAACACCCTCTGAACAGCGTGCACATAGAAAGCACACAGTCAGCGTCAGTTCTTATGTGTTATAGTTGCTGCTGCTGTACAGAACTCAGAATTAAGCTCCCCCTGTCATCTCCTTTGTCTACATGAACTTCTTATGAATGCGCCATTAATTTGAAGCCCTGGACATACATATATTATTGACTACTTACTATGCAAGGATAGGCGCTAACAAAGAAATGTACCCTGTCATATCAGGATGCTGCATATCGTTTTGGATGTGTTTCCTATTTCTTATCTGATTTTAACATACATGTACTATATTCTGTAACTTTCTCTATTTTTGGATTTTAATGGATATATAGAATACCCTATATAATAAAAGCAAAATATGCAAATAGACCAAAAGGCTAAACATCTGGATGACCATCTGGACCACGCTATGACACCCACTGGCGCCAGGCCAGCCAATTGCGATTGGTTGGGGCATGGCCATGGCCCCAGAATTGCCCCACAGAGGGAGGCCCAGGCCACGGACCAGAGGGCTGTGGCAGGTGGGCAGGGCCTCCCTCTGCCAGGGAAGATGGTGCCAGCAGCCAGGGTAAGGAAGGCCTAATCTTGCACAAATTGCACAAATTTTGTGTATCGGGCCTCTAGTATGTTATATATTTTTATGCAAAATATCTTTCATAACTGTACTCTATAAATGCACACCTTTATATTTATAAATGAACATCTATAATATATTTATAGTTTTATAATATGTCCACTTATAAATATATTTAGGTGCATGCATTTTGTATATATTATATAAAAGATTATTTTTATATTTATATCATAAAATATCTCAAACTAGAGAAAGGTACAGATAATAGTATAATCAGCACCTATCTCTCTATTACTTAGAGATAGTAGATATCAACTTTTAAAATCCTGCTTAACTTTTTAAAGAAATAAAACTACAAACACACCCATTCTCTGTTCCATTTCCTTTCCTACCCACTGTATCTTCTACCCACCTCCTATTACTCCTATTCTGAAGCTGCCGTGTACCTTACATATCTATTATTTTAATATTTTAGCACAAATGGATCTTTCAAAGGCCAACATTTAAAATACAATATAGTATTTTCTTGTTAAAATCAATGTAAATAATATTTTTCTAAATGTATTTTTGCAACTTTCTCTATTCATTCAACTTCTATTTTGAGATTTATTCATGCTGATAAGTGATCCCTATTTCATTACTTTAATTGCTGCTTAGTAATACTGTTGTAAGATATATCACAGTGAATTTCTCCATCCCTCCATTGATGTATATAAAAGCTGTTTACAGCCTTTCACTCTGACAAGAAATGGTGCAGTGTATATGGCTGTGCCCTAGTGCAAATTTGCAAGAGCTTCTCCAGAATGTGCATGCAAGAATGCAATCTCCAGGCTATAATTCTTCTAGTGTGTGTGTGTGTGTTTGTGTGTGTATATATATATATATCCAGTTCATAAAAATTTGTGCACTCGGGGGGTCTTTCAGCCCGGTCCCTCTCACAGTCTGGAAACCCTCAGGAGATGTCCACCTGCTGGCTTAGGCCCACTCCCTGAGTGATTGGGCCTAAGCTGGCAGTCAGACATCCCTCTGGCAGCCCAGGAGCCCTCAGGGGATGTCCACTTGCCAGCAGAGAGCAGGCCTAAGCTGCATTCGGGCATCCTTAGCACTGCTGAGGAGGTGGGAGAGGCTCCTGCCACCACCGCTGTACTGGCAGCTGTCAGCCTGGCTTGTGGCTGAGCAGAGCCCCCCCTATGGGAGTGCACTGACCATCAGGGAAAGCTCCTGCATTGAGCGTCTGCCTCTGGTGGTCAGTGTGTGTCATAATGACCAATCATTCCCAGTGGTTCTGCTGCTGTTAGGGTCAATTTGCATACTACCCTTTTAATATATATATACACACACACTTATATATATTCTATATATATATTATATATTTATATATATTATATGTTATATATATTTAAATATATTTTTATTGATTACAAAAAGGAAGGGAGAGGGAGAGAGAGATAGAAACATCAATGTTGAGAGAGAATCATTGATTGGCTGCCTTCTGCACATTCCATACCAGGAATCAAGCAAGCAACCCAGGCATGTGCCCTGACTGGGAATTGAATTGTGACCTCTTGGTTTATAGGTCAATGCTCAGCCCCTGAACCATTTTATATATTAATATTCAAAAATTCTTAATTTTCAGCTTTGAAACAAAAGTAATTACTACCACAATCTCCCCCTTTTGCATGAATCAATTGAAGACTGACATTTGCAAGGAAGACTGAAAAATGCTTAGCAGTTGGAGCTGCCTATCTGTCTGACCCAGGATTTACTTTACGCTGTAGGGCATGGAAAGCAAAAGAGCAGAAATAAATTGGATGACGAGAATCATAGGAGACTGGAGCTATCATTTGTAATCACCAGTGTGACTATGGTATGTGCTTCAAAGCCATCACATTGCATATAAAATATTAACCTTTCTACTTTAAATGTTTGTATTAGATTTTTATTTTGATAATACAGAATTTTATTTGAAAAGTATGTAAGGGAAGATTAGAAAGACTCTTGAATCTCCTCCATTTAGTTTTAATCTACAACAACTACTACATATGACTGTTTGGTATTTATTATCTTTCATATTAGTTCCTGAGTATTTACGTGTGTGTGTGTATATGTGTGTGTACTTTCTTTTTTTTATTGCTTAAAGTATTACATGTGTCTCCTTTTCCACCATCGACCTCTCCCTGGTCACTCTCACCTATAGCACCTGTGCTCTCACTCCCCTACTATCTGTGTCCATTGATTATGCTTATATGCATGCATACAAGTTGTTTGGTTGATCTCTTACCCTCTGTCCCCCACCTCTCTCCTACCTTCATTATAAGGTTTGACAGTCTGTTCAATGCTTCTCTGTCTCTGGATCTAGTTTTCTTCATTAGTTTATGTTGTTCATGATATTCCACAAATAAGTGAGATCATGTGATATTTATCTTTCTCCGACTGGCTTATTTCGCTTAGCGTAATGCTTTCCAGGTCCACCCATGCTGTTGCAAATGGTAAAAGTTCCTTTTTTTTTCTTTTTTTACAGCAGCCTAGTATTCCTTTGTGTATAGGTACCACAATTTTTTAATCCACTCATCTGCTGGTGGGCACTTAGGCTGTTCCCAAATCTTAGCTATGGTAAATTATGCTGCTATGAACATAGGGGTGCATATATCCTTTCTGATTGGTCTTTCTGATTTCTTGGGATATATTCCCAGAAGTGGGATTACTGGGTCAAATGGGTGCAAATCAAAATGATAATGAGGTATCATCTCACACCTATTAGAATGGCTGTCATCAACAAATCAGCAAATAACAAGTGCTGGTGAGGATGTGGAGAAAAAGGAACCCTCGTGCACTGCTGGTGGGAATGCAGACTGATGCAGTCACTGTGGAGAACAGTATGGAGTTTCCTCAAAAAGTTGAAAATGGAGCTCCCATTTGACCCAGTGATCTCTAACAAGTAGCATTTCAGTATATATCCAACTCTGTGGTTTAATAATTTGAATCTGTTTTGCCTTGAGTTTAATAATTAACTAAATGTGTAGCAATTATATTTGTACTATAAATACTACTTCATTGTTTTTGCAATAATTAACTAATTAATTAACTATTAATTAATTAATTTGAATTAATTAAATACTACTTCATTGTTTTTGCATATTGAGGCATTGACCAAATATTAAGCAAACACAGACACAAAGCTCTTACTCAATATCAAGTTTTCCTAATTAATCCAAGGATGGAATTTCTCCCCAGGCCCCAGGCACCGTAGCCATGGACTGCCAAAGAAGCCCCGAGGCAGGCCCTTTGGGCATGCTCCAGTGAACTTTAACAGACAGGGGCCTAAGAAGGATATGCAGGTACCTACTCATACGGATATCACTGTTTTACACTCTGATCCTTACAGAACCTGTGTAGCATTTTCCAGGGAGCCATGTCCCATCGACATGGGGTCCCGATGACCTTCCCACTAACAGCCCAGACAGACCAGGCACATTCAGCACTTCACAGGGAAGGATTCTCCTACTGGAAATGCCATTTGTGAGCTTGCTAGCTGGCCTGCTGTTAGCATATTTTCAAGGAGATTTGGCAGGATCACTTTCTTTTCTGTTGTGATTCATCCACGATAAAGGGGAGAAGGGATTGCGGGCTTGCTATGAGGCAAACACTTTCTGTCCCATGCACCATTCATTGCTCTTAAAAATAACCGTGAAACATTCCGGGCCCACGGCCAAAGCCATTTTAAAAATCTTGCCCTATTAGGTTCAGTAGCAGCAACTATAAAACTAATAGTGATTGTCTTTCATTTTCTTCATGTCTGAGATTAAAGTTCTGTTCCTCTTTCCACTTCCAGGCAAGATTTAGTCCCACTTCCCAGCTCCCATTCTTCACGGAGCTTGTCACCAAGCCTCAATTCCGACCTTCAGTGAATCTTCCCAGTGGCACCTTGGACTCACTCTGTTTAATGAGATGAGACACCAATCCTACTAATCCTTTTTAAAGACGTGCCTTAGCAAGGGTCACAGCATCGTTTGTTCTTGGGCGTAGCTCTGCCGTTTGCTTATTTCTATGCATAAACATAAACTGCTTCCGAATGGAAATAGAACTTAGCTGTTTTCTATTTATGCCCAAATGGAAATGGAAGTGAGGAATGAGATACGTTAAGAACTGGGTCATTTGTTTTTCAGAAACGGAATTATCCCACCGGCGCTCTGGCGCTCTGCGGTGCCTATGTTAGTCCGTTCCTTCCTCTGTAATTTCCCCGCTTTCAGGAGGCACCTGTCATTACACAGTTGCAGGCAGATGACTGCTGAATGGTGGGCACTACAAGGAGGTGCTGTTAATATTTCTGCAGCGTATAAACAGTGCAGCTTCACATGAAGAAAGCATAGGCTCCTGTGCCAAGCCCAAGAGATGAGTTTTGTTTTGCAACAATATGGGTAGAAAGAGCGGAGAGTTAATTCAGAAGAGATCAAGCAAATGCGCATTCAGATGGGTCTCTGGAGCGATGATCACTGGTTTCTTTTAGAAAATATCCTGTCATGTACCGAACGTTTCATGTTAATTAGGGAATATACTGGAGATCAAAGCTGCTACTGTCATTGTGTGACGGCCCCACGACCTCACACCTGCTTTCTAGAATAATAACAGCCTGTACAGCATTTGCCAGGCACCCCTCACCCGGGGACGTTCAGGGAGCTGCTCGGTAACTAAGTTCAACGTTGGCAGGTTTGGTCTCTGGAATGGTGTTTTTCTGCTCTGGAGCTTCCTGTCCTGAGGTAGGTTTTGTGGTCTCGTGGGCAGCCAGAACCGAGAGTCGGTGTTGGTCTCCACAGCTAAGTGGCTGGGGTTCCTCTCTCAGGTCTCACCCGGCACCTCCTGCGTCCAGTGTGTTCACCTCATCAGGCAGCAGGTGCTTAGGTGATGGGCTGTGGCCCAGCAGCTCTTGCATGGCAACAAGCATTCTCAGAAGGAGACACAGGAAGTCTGTGTACTTCCAGCTCTGCCTTCTAGGAATTCTTGACCTTGTGAGACCCAAATTCTAGGAATCTAGGATTTGAGGGGGGAAGAAATAGGATTTGTATAGCAAATGAGCTAAAAAAGAAAACCTTTGGCCTTAAAGGTTTAGATTGAGGAAATACATTATTGCAACTCTTATGTAAACCACTTACTGTACATCAGGCTGCGAGTTTGACATGCTCGATGAACAGGTAAGTGGTTGCAATGGATTAACAGGAGAAAGAAGACACTTTTTAGGACCTGAACCTAGCAAGCTACCAGTGGGAGCAGGGTGGGCGGTTCCTGACAGGGCAATTGGTGATGCTGACTCACATTAAGAACCTTACTCTGTGCTTGTGTCTTCTCCAGGCACTTTCAAAGCATCATCTCGTTTCATATTTATTTATTTAAATTTCTTTATTGATTAATGTATTACATATGTGTCCTTATCCCCATTGCCCCTCCCACCCCACCCCTCACTCATGCCATCACCCCCCTGGTGTCTGTGTCTATTGGTTAGGCCTATATGCATGCATACAAGTCCTTTGGTTGATCTCTTCCCCTTACCCCCACCCTCCCTTGCCTTCCCTCTGAGGTTTGACGGTCTGATCGATGCTTCTCTGTCTCTGCATCTGTTTTTATCAGTTTATGTTGTTCATTATATTCCACAAGTGAGTGAGATCATGTGAAATTTATCTTTCTCCAACTGGCTTATGAGGACAACCTTCTCAAAGGGGGGCCATAGTTGGGCTCACCTTGCATCCGTGACACCCAGGCCCAGTGTAGTTCAGCAACTTGCTGAGGTTGCACCACCACGAAGGAGCAGCATTGTCCATGTCTCACCCGCCCAGTCCAGAGAACTCCGTTCTGACCCACAAATCAGTCCTGGTTACTCTACATTTTATTGACATGGAGGCAAATAGTCAAGGATCTGAGTCATTTACTGAAAGAACAACATTTGGCTCTAACAGAGGTTTATGTATATTTTTATGGAAAAACATGTCTCTCCTGAGATATTCCCTGGCCACCTTAAGACTTTTTGATTCCTGATTTCAGATTTTTAACTGATGAGATCTTGGTCCCCCGAGTGTTATGACTTGACTATGGTCAGCTTGGCCTCAGGATTGAATTCTGGTCCCAGTTGGTGACTCTGTAGCCTGAGGCCTCAGCCCCAGTGGACCATCACAAGCAAAACACAAGCATATGCTAGTTTATGAAATAAGGGTCCACAGGATGTGTGGCCAGTCTAGGAAGCAAAGCCAGTGGCAGGGTGTCTGATCTTTGTGTGTCATCTTTGGTGACTGAACTGTTGGGATGTTAGCCTTTTGTTCTGGCTGATGGGTCCCAAAGGAGCAGTTGGCTTTGTTGCAATTCTTACCAGTTTGATTCTTTATTCCAGTAATTTTTGGTTCCAAGTAACAGAAACTTGGTGAGGCTTGATTAAGTTTTAGGAAAAGGTGTGTGTGTGTGTGTGTGTGTGTGTGTGTGTGTATGTGTGTGTGTGGTGTGTGTGTGTGTAACTATGTTGGGAAGAATAGGGTGTCTTAAAAACTCAGATCAAGACATAGAGGTTTGAGGAACTGAAACTAGAAACTATTCATTTAAAAACTAAAGTCATTCTTTGTTATTTCTTGAGAGTCTAATGGCACCTAGTGTCTGCTGGCCTCTGCAGAGGTAATTGAGATCTTGGTCCCCCGAGTGTTATGGGCCTCTGTTGCTGTAGCTGGGCCTCTTCTCTTTTCCAGGCACGAGGCAGAAAATGGCTGCTCTGATCCCATCACTTTTCAAGTTCTGAGTCCAGGTGTCTCTTACACCCAATTCCAAAATCTCTGGGGTAGGGGATCTGATGGCTCCAACTTGGGTCTCTGGTGATCCTGGGTAGTGAGGTCGGTGGGCTCCTGCTCTGTCTCAAGGCCTGTTGGAAATAGGCTTAGCAGGGGAGAGAGAGTGGGTAGGTTCTCCACACCCATGGGGGGCAGGCCCATCATTCTCAGAGGGCCAAGAGGGAAGGCCTTCCACACCAAGGGAGCAAGGAAGGGGGGTTGTGGTCAGTGCAGGAGAAATGGCAGCCTCTGGTCCACCTGTCCAGACATTCCTGTGCACGAATGTGGTTTTAGGTCATTCCAAGACTCACCTTCCGCAGGAGTCCTTATCGCTTGATGAATAATGCCATTTAGAATTGCCCTTTGTATTAGAATTGGGGGGATTTAATATGTGGAATGTAAGCATTATAATCACGGGCATGGATCTTGCAATTCAAAGTGCTTGATTTGCATCCCAAAACCAAAGCTCACTAGCTTAGCCTCTCTGTGCCCCTCTGTCAGTAACTACCCTGTGGAAGCTTTGTGAGACATAATTGTGTGAACGCATGGATGCTTTCCAAGCAGTTCATGTTGTGTAGGGTTCTCAGTAGAGGTGTTTGGCAAGAGGTTTTGTAAATTATGAGATTTTGTAATTATGAGATTAAATGTGCTTAGGGATTTTTGCATATTAATTGATTGAAATATAAATCAGGGAATTAAAGAGAAGATGAGTGACACTGAGAGGAAAGTAAACAAGATGAGAAAGAGGAGACCGCAGAATAATCCCGGTCTTGTGATGATGAGAGAAGGGGGTCAGCTGAGTGGAACAAGGTTCAGTGAAGCTCAGACTGTGCAGTCTACTCTCCGTTTGCCCAGGCTATGAGGTGCCCTCCCTCCTTCATGTCAATATGATCATGAGCAATGCCACATGCACATTAAGTAAATTGTAATTTGGTAGAACAATGGGTATTCTGGCTAACACCATGTTGGAGGAAGGTTGGGTGAACTTTGGAAGAACTTTGGGTGAAGGACACAGGCTAAAATCAAGAGAAACTGGGTTTAGTTACAGATACAAGGATTTGTTCTGACTTGGGTCCATCTGTTCCCATAGGGGCTTTGCCATGTAGGAGAAACCTTGGTATGGAAGATAGTGCATCTCCATGGCTCAGGACTTTTTAAGTTGCCCCGAGTCCCTTTTACTTGGCCAATTCTACCTTAGTTGATTATCTTCCCAGCTCTTGGCTGCTCCCAAGGAGGGTCAAGCCTTGCTAAAGAGTATAGAAAAACCCAATTATATTAATTAGTGGAAAACAGTGGGTTATTTCAAGTAAAAAATGTAGGCCCAACATGTTGAGCATTTAATTGCAAGAGAGGTGGCTGACATTTTGGATCTGTCTAGCAGTTTTGTTGAAAAGATGAGATACTATCTGGTTGAGTCTGGTACAGGGCAGGTACTTCTAAGGTAGGTCTTCACAGTAACCCTTTCATGAACACTAGGCCCAGTTAGTTATGCCACATGTGACTTTGAGAGCAGAGTGAAGTACTGTATTTGAATATGAGCATCTCTGTTCTGACTCTGAGTGGCCCATAGCTCCCTGTTTTGACTTCTCTTATTTGTTCAGAGAATCGTTGAAAACTGAGTTCTGATCTTTGCTAGATGACAAATGATGTGTTTAATCCTTAGTGTTATTCTGTTAACATACTACTGAAACCCTCCGTATGTTCAAATGACTCACTGGAAAACAACTTTGGCTAAGTTTTTTAAAATAAATACTAAAAAAGTTTTTAAATTAGCAGAAATAAACTCTGGATTATTTCTAAATCGCATAATGGGCAGAATTGCCAACAGATGTCCTCTTTCTTATTTAATTCAGATATCAAGTTTTATTTCTTTTTAATCTGATAAAAGGAAACACATGAGCATCTAAAAATGTACTTCTGTTTTCACTTGGCTTTAATGATTTTGAGAAGATAAGCTCTGATAACAGAATATGTATACTTTTGTGCTTGGCAAAGCTTTGCTTAAAAAGCAGCTAAAGAATTGTTTATTTTAAAATTAATCAATATCATTATGCTATTGCTATATGGCTAAAATTTGTAGTGGTGTTTACTGAAAGTCAGTCTTTCTGAAAGAGAAGAAACTGTGTCCAAAAGTTTTGCGAATACAGTGTTCACGTTAATCTTTTAGAAAACAGGCATGTGTCATCTTCATCCTAGTATCCCTAATACCTAGCATACTGCCCTGCATGCAGTAGGTCCTCAACGAAGCTCTGTGATGGTTAGTTGAATGGAATTGGGACATAGGTCTACTAGTATATTGGAACTTGCAACATTAAATGTAGACATGCAGATACAATGACAAATGAGGGGAGCTCTACTTTAGTTAAGAAAGGTGGTACTATAGACATGTTTGTTTTGTTATGGCTTTGGAGACTTATTCTACAGGGTTAGTGATGAATAGTAAACTTTAGAACATCTTTTAGGTTTTCTCACTGTTTCCACTGGGCATGATTTGTGAGAGAATGTTCCTACACTGGGCATACAAAAAAGAAATAATGTTACCTCATGTGACAATGGATACAAACCTGAGACCCAACATCTCCTTTTTGCTACCTTAATGAGCCAAACATTACTTGAGGGCCTACTGTGTGCTAGATACTTCACTCATTTATAATGCTAAGTACTTCTTGTGCATCATCTCACCTACTCATCCCTAAAATCTCCTTCAGTCTTCTCTCTGTGGCACCAGCTCTCACACCCATGCTCATATCGTGGACCTTCTGGGGTGTCCCAGCAGTCCCTGTGCCAAAACATCTCCATTCACACACCCAGTTGGAGAAAGTCTTGCTGCCCAATGGCCCACAGCAGGCCAAATGTGGGGGTGGTCAGCAGTCCCGGAGAGCAGCCCTTAAACAGGCTGTCAGGAGCTGATTTACAAATACCCGGTTCCCCTGGGCCTTTTGTGGGGTAATTTTGATGCGTTTGTTTTGCACCCTTCTGGTGGGGGCCTCAGCTTGCATTTCCTACAGTGGGGGTGGGTTTAAGGGCACACCCTCTCCTCCCCTTCCTTCCCTCCAACACATTTCCCTGTCCACACTGGTGCTCCACATGTTTCCCTTCAAACTGCACTCAACGCTGTGTCTCAGGGTCTGCTCTTGGGAGAACAGAGAGGGAGATGTTGTTATTATCCCAGTTTTGCTCTTGAGGACCTTGAAGCTCAGAGAATTTCACAAGTTGCACATGGTCACTTAGCCAGAGAGAGGTAGGATAGGAACCAAATCCACATTGGGACCCCAGAAGCAAAGTTACAAATCAATGGGAAATTGATGGGATTCTGCAGCGTCCATATAATTCAGATGCATTGTGTGTGGAGAGAGACAGCTCGTCCTCTGAATGTCATTAATGTGCTACATTAGATGTATTTTGTCTTTGGCCTACCTGGACTAGTAGGAAATAGATTTCTAATAGATTTTCAAGCGCAATATTTTGTTCTTCTTTCATTTAGAACTAGAGGCTTGGTGCACAAAATTTGTGCACTTGGAGGGGGGAGGGTCCCACAGCCCAGCCTGTGCCTTGCAGTTTGGGACCCCTTGGGGGATGTCCACCTGCTGGATTAGGCCCTCTCCCTTAGGCTGGCAGTCAGACATCCCTCTGGCAGCCCAGGAGACCCTTGGGGAATGCCCACTTGCCAGAGGGGAGCAGGCCTGAGCTGCAGTCGGACATCCTTAGCACTGCTGAGGAGGCGGGAAAGGCTCCGGCCACCACCACTGACTTGTGGCTGAGCAGAGCTCCCCCTGTGGGAGCACACTGATCACCAGGCGACAGCTCCTGCATTGAGGATCTGCTCCCTGGTGGTCAGTGTGTGTCATAGTGACCAGTCATTCCCAGTCGTTCTGCTGTTAGGGTCAATTTGCATATTACCCTTTTATTATATAAAATTCCTTCCCCCAAGTACTCACCTAAGAAGTACTTGTTTCTGAACTTACATGTCAATTTTTTGTTTTTTTTTTGTGTGTGTGTTTTTTTTTCCAGGGCATAGGCCATGATTTAGTTTCTCTGTGGGCAGCATTTCACTGAGGGCTTGAGGGGAAATAGTAGTGTGTGTGTGTGTGTGTGTGTGTGTGCCCACAGGACAGAGAGAGGAATACACACACAGACATCCAGCACACACATGCATGGTTATACATACTAGTGCACCCATATACATATGCATGTATATGATTTCTTTAAGACAACAACTAGGAAAGTTAGAACTTTCAGCATGGATGGATTTGGGAACCTGAACTTTGAATTGTTGATCTTGATGTGGTTTCATGATATTGAAAGGTATTTTCAGATAATTAGGATTCATGCCCTTTTCCCAGGAAAATTACTGGCTATGCTATGAATCCCTAGCTATTCTATCATGTTGGGTAACTAATGACATGAAATGAAAGATAGGATATCAAATGAAAACTTGTTAAAAGTGCAGTATGAGCCAGAGAAAATAAATGCTAATGAAGAACTAGAAGTTAAAGAGGGTTTGTCATTGGAAGTCAAATGTAGTGATTTTCAAGAGCTTTAATTATCCCATCTAATAAAAGAGTAATATGCAAATTAGGCATCACTTCGTCACAAAGATGGTTGCTCCCATAGCTACAAGATGACTTCCCCCATAGCAACAAGGTGGCGGCACCCAGTCCGGTTCAGCCCTGCCACTGAAGTGCTCAGGCCTGTTAACCAGGAATGTTGTGGGGGAAATGAAGGGTCTGAGGGGTGGAACAGGCGATCAGAGGGGGCTGGGAAACCCCTACCCAGGCCAGAGGCCTTCACCAGAGGCCTCAGGCATGGGCAAGGGTGGAGCCGGTGATCAAAGGTGGCTGGGGCAGAGCCAGTGATCAGAGGTCTATGAGGGTGCCCTAACCAGGCATAAGGCCTGGGCCGGGGCAAGGTCAGAGATCACAGGGGTGTGGGCTCTGCAGAGCCAACAATCAGAGGGGCAGGGGAGGAGCCTGCGATCGGAGGGGTCTGGGCACTGGTGGGGCCAGCAAAGCAGGGGTCTGGGGGTCCCTGCCCGGAACTTCAGCCTTTGCCAGAGGCTGCAGTGGGACAGGGATGGAGCCAGTGATCTCAGGGCCTGGGAAGGGGCAGAGCTGGTGATTGGAGGAGCAGGGGCAGAGCCTGTGATCACAGGGGTCTGGGCAGGGGTGGAGCTGGCAATGCAGGGGTCTGGGGGTCCTCTGCCCAGGCCTGCAGCTTTGGCCAGAGGATGCCAGTGGGGCAAGGCCAGAGCCAGTGATAACAGGGGGCAGGATCAGAGCTGGTGATCACAGAGAACTGGGCTCTGTGAAGCCGGTGATTGGAGGTGCTTGGGTGTCTTCTGCCCAGGCCTACAGTCTTGGCTAAAGGTTACAGGCCTGGACAGGGGTGGATGTGGGATTGGACGGGCAGGGGTGGAGCTGGTGATCAGAGTGAACTACAGAGGAAACACCTTTTCTTACTGCTCATTGGCTAAGCTCCCTGTATGCCACTGGTAATATTCTTAGTAACTTGAGTAATAAGAATCCAAAAAGGTGATCTAGGGTTTTTCCACCTCACTCCTGGAGAAAAAAAAAAATGAAGGTTCACTGCTGGAGGGCTAAGAAATGTTATATCCTGCCCTAGTTGGTTTGGCTCAGTGCATAATGCCTCAGCCTGCTGACTGCAGGGTGTGGGTTCAATTGTGACCAAGGGCATGTGCCTAGGTTGCAGGCTCCTCCCTGGCCAGGGCCAGGTCAGGGCATATGTAGGAGGAAACCAATCAAAGTGTTCCTCTCACTTTGTTGTTCTCTCTGTTTTTCCTTTCTCTTTTACATTCTCTAAAAATCAGTGGAAACATATCCTTAGGTGAGGATAATAAATAAATAAATAAATAAATAAATAAATAAATAAATGTCCTATGAAAGACACATCTTGAAAATGCCTAAAGAAAGTTGTCATTTCTTCATGGTGAAGGGATTGGAGTCTGTATTGATGAAAACACCTTGGTGGCTGTGGTGACTGGCAGTGGCTGCAGCAGTGGGGTGATGGGGCTGGTGGCTTCCCCTGATTAGCCTGGTTGCCTCCCACAAAGGGAGGCCAGGCTGCGGCCTTGGCCTGCTCCCCAAAGGGAGTAGGGAGCGGGCCTAAGCCATCAGTAGGACACTCCCTGAAGGCTCCCAGTATGTGAGAGGGGGCAGGCTGGACTGAGGAACCCCCTTTCGTGCACAAATTTCGTGCACCAGGCCCCTAGCAGTTTATAATGAGAAACTTATAAACATTGTGACTTACTATACCCACACATATTTATAGATGTGCATGCATGTATATCTACACATGTATATGTGTAAAGATACACATATGTATATGCCACATGAAACACTAGTATATGAAGTAACATCCCCTTGCTACATACTTTCAGCTATGTTTTCTTTATATTTTATTTTACAACTAGAGGACCAGTGCACGAAATTCATGCACTTGGGGAGAGGAGTCCTGTCAGCTTGGTCTGCATCTTCTTGCAGGGAGTGGGCCTAAGCCATTAGTCAGACATACTTAGCACTGTCGTGGATGTGGGAGAGGCTCCCGCCACTGCCGCTGCTCTTGCCTGCCATGAGCCTGGCTTCTCGCTGAGCTGTGCTTCTCTTGTGGGATTGGGCTAAAACCAGCTCTCTGACATCTCCCAGGGGTCCTGGATTGCGAGAGGGTGCAGGTCAGGCCAAGGGACCCCTCCTGTGCACGATTGGTGGCAAGGAGGGACATGAGAGCTTGGCTAGCCAGGAAGGGTCTGTGGGAGGGCTCCAGGGCATATCTGGCCCATCTCACTCAGTCCTGATCAGCAGGACCCCAGCAGCAAGCTAACGTACCTGTCAGAGCATCTTCCCCCTGGTGGTCAGTGCACATCATAGTGACTGGTCAACCAGTTGACTGTCTGCCCCCTGGTGGTCAGCTCATGTCATAGCGGGTGGTTGAGCAGCCTTAGCATATCATTAGCATATTATGCTTTGATTGGTTGAACAGCCAACTGGACAACCAGGCACTTAGCATATTAGGCTTTTATTATATAGGATATGCTATCATTACTACCTAGGTTTGAACATTAATATAATTAGCCAAAAATTAAAAACAAATGATAGCATATACAGATGTCCATGATTTATTCACATATACCCACATCTCATTGCCTTTATGAAGAAGTGCTAGAGAGTTATTGGAATCTATAAGTCACAAGTATGCAAATGTGCAGTTATAAGGTTGAGCTGTTTCCTGTCACTGTTATTTGAAGACATTTGTTGATTACTTGCTATATGTCAGTACCATCAGCTTGTAAAAAAAAACACAAAAAAACACATATTCCCTGAACTTGTAGCGTAAAGATTAGTGGGAAAGCAAACATTCAAAGGAAATTTATGTATTCGCTACATAGTGAAAGGTTATGAGAAATGTTGTAAAGGCTAGATTGAACATTAAATTAACATTTAAAGAAGCAGTCCTAATGTTTTTAGTAATGACAATAAGCAGAAACTTGTGAGACGAATTGGAATTACTCAGGTTAAAAGAGACTGAGGAGAATTGAACAGATGAAACAAAGGCCACAGGCCTGTGTCTGTTAGAAAATGAGAAAACCAGAGAGCAAAGCACTAGACTGACAGGCAGGAAGAGAGCATGTGGACAGGAATCGGGGCATGTGTGTTCTGAGAGAGCAGGCTAAGGATTTAAAAAAAAAATTATCCTGAACATTATAGGAAAGACTTTATCCTGAACATTGTAGGAAAGACGTGGAGGTTTCTCAATAGGCATGTCAGGCTTTTTCTTTTATGAAAATTTTTCTGCTGCTGAATGAAAACTGGCCGGTAGAGAGTAAAAATAGAGGAAGCTATTGAGCTGACGGTCCCAAGGCCACTGAGGCTTGGCCAGTCCCAGGCTCTGCAGCCTCCTGTGTGCAAACATCTGTATGGTCCCTTCAGACAGCTGGCTTCTTCCTTATGTCTTGCTGATCATGTGACTAGAGGAAACCAATTTCAGATCCTTTTCTAAGACCTCAGGTGATTGGCGGGTGTTGTGTCTTCTGCCAATTTCCTTTTCACCAAATATCAGGACCCTGGGCACTGTAGCTGTGGGCAGTGGAGATGTGGAGGAAGTGTGCTTCTCAGGGCATGGGGCAAGTTCGGTAGGGCCAGCTCTGCTGGACCAGGGGACAGGCTTCGAGATCCAGTACAAAATGCCTCCATCCCTGCCAATTAGAAGTCCTCCATCAGTTACACAGATGTGTGAATAAACACTTACATACTCCCTTGATCTTTATACAAAATGGAAAATTACTAGAAATAAATGGATGTCAGCTTTTTATTTCAAAATCCCTTCCTTCCAGAGTGGTTTCAGATTCTAAAACTATTAAGCCAATCTCATCTCCTCCTCTTCCGTTGATAACATTGGGAATTGATTCCCCCACGACACACCAACTGTAAATATTTTAAAAGGACAAAAGCAAAAACTATTCTTGGACTTGTTAATCAGAATTTATCTGCTTATACGTGAACAGAATCCCTCCTTAACACAACCCAGGAAGAAAAGAAAAGTGAAAGGAAAATTAACTATCTTATAACTTAGGTGCAGGGGAAGGCATAGCTTCAGCTGAATCTAAGGCTTGAGTAGCATCACAGGAATTTTTCTCCTGTTTATTGTGCTCTGTACATGTGCGTGTGCATGTGTACACTTGCATGTGTGCAAGTGCATGTGTGTATATGTGTATAGTGTGCTGGATACTTCTTTCTCCTGCTGTCTCTAGCCATTTGGTGGTAGGATGGCCTCCAGCTGCTCTAGGATCACATTCTATCATCCTATCAAGCAGCCACTTTTCCAAATTCCAGAAAAGTCCTATAATTGCACTGAATTTGCCTCACTTGGCTCATATGCCCGTCTTGGAGCCCGTCAGTAAGGCTAATGGAATGGACAGTGCTGATTGGCCAGGGTTGGGTCATGTGCCTCATCCTTCTTTACTCTCTTGGCAGCCGGGGTGGGGCCAAATCCTGTGGACTCAGACAGGCATAGCAGTGGCCCCACAAGGACAGTGTTGTCAGTATCTGGGAGCAGAAGGGGCATGGGGTGTGCACCCAAGAGCTGTTCTCTGTACTGTAACCTCCGGTGGGCACAGACCTGTCTCTGGTTTAGGATAACTAGCACCTGGCAAACATACTTTGGCAGTTTTTAAAAACGAGTTTATGCCCTGGCTGGTTTGGCTCAGTGGATGGAGCGTCGACCTGTGGACTGGCGGGTCCCGGGTTTGATTCTGGTCAGGGGCATGTGCCTGGGTTGTGGGCACATCCCCAGTAGGAGGTGTGCGGGAGGCAGCTGATCGATGTTTCTCTCTCATCGATGTTTCTGACTCTCTGTCCCTCTCCCTTCCTCTCTGTAAAAAATCAATAAAATATGTTAAAAAAATGAGTATAATGCGCAAGATTCCGCTTATATACAAGACAGTTTTTTTGTTTTTTTTTTGTTTTTTTTGTTTTTTGCTTTCCCAATGCATTTTATTTAATTGAAAGTTGGTTATAGAAGACGTTGGAAAGGGAGTGACATTGAATCTTTTAACTGGACAGCCTAACCTGAAGGATTTTGTCTTGAACAAAGAGAGTGATAAGTGAAAGAGCAAAAAGCAGTGAGCCAAACGCCGTCCTACATGTGTGGTCAGAGGCCTGGACTCGCTGCATGGACCTCCTCAGGCATTACACAATCCAGTTGGAAATTCTGATAAAAATCAATGTCATCACCAAGATGATGTTGAGTTTGAAATGACCTTTTTTTTAAGTAAATAAATTAGAAAAGACAATTAATTTAAGCAGCAACATTGAAATGGCCAACACAGAAATCTGTGTGAAGGATAATACGACCTTCAGGCCTCTGACCTTTATTTCATTGTCCTCCAGCCACCAGATAATTTCCAGCTTCTGTTTCTCTGCCTTGTGAGGATTTCAAGCCTAAATCACATCTGACATGTGAGCTTCTGAGCTTCACTGTGGTGGGTCTTGACCCGATGTTACCAGAGTGGGATGCTCAGTGTTATCATGTTCATGGGTGGGGCATGGGGAAGAGGGTGGGAGTCAGTGGTGAAGAACCGAGGCACTGCAGCCAGGGAGACAGGGTTCGAGTCCACTTCCGACACCTTTTCTCTGTCTTTGGACAGGAGACTTAGCATTCACTTCTGAATGTTTCCTCTTTGGTAAAGTGGGGAGACCTACAGCCAGTTCTGAATGTCTCCTCATCGGTAACGTGGGGATATCTGCAGGCCCAGCCTCCTGAGGTTGTGCCTGTTGTGTAAGGCAGCTGATGTTACCGATGCTTAGTAAAGGGTCTGGCACATAGTAGATACTCAGCCAATCCTTAGGAAATGAAAGTTTCTATAATTAGAGAACTGTGTGCTCTTCCAATTAAGGGCATCATCAACTTGTCTTCAATTAGAAACACTGGATGGACAAGCCCAGCACTGGTTAACCTGTGAGTCATAAACTCATATCAACACAGCAGGATGCCACCTCTTCTCCTTTTATTTCCCCTGGGAAACAGGTGATGGACCAGGGAAGGCAGGAATGGCATGATTTCCCTAATGAGAGGGTAAAGGAGAACAAGAATAGCAAATCAGGATTTTCAGCATCATGGATGGAGACATTTCCCTGGGACTGCAAGCACTTTCTTAACTGTCCTTTCCCCATGAATACCTGGGGAGGGAAGGGCAGAGGTGAGAATCGAGTGTTCCATTTATCTATTTCCATCCAAACACAAGTATGTTGTTTTCATTTCTCCGTGCCAGTGGATGGCAGCCAGAGCCTTATATCATCTACTGAATTGATTCTTGGCCTTGGATGCATTACATAGTTTGAATTGTGCTTTGTTTCAGCAGACACACCTAATTATGGGTTTCCGAGGATTTTGCTGAAACAACTGTGAATTTCCTAAGTGCGTTCCAGGTAGCAGTGGGGAAAATTGGCCTAGGAAACTCTGCTGGACGGGAAGGTAATGGCAGACTGGGATGAGAACACATCGGAAATTATTTGCACATGGGTAATTGAGTCAGTCTTGACTGTAAGCAACCATCATTTCTGCTCTTTTGCTGGAATGCTCAAATAGTCAGTCATCCTACCAAACACAAAGGAGATTAGTAGGATCCCTGGGAGCAGTCTTCCGCCCAAAAGGACACAATCATTGCTGGATGAGGTATGCAGATGGCAGCCAGTGTGCAGTTGCTGTCTCCTGGAAAACCCTAGCGCAGTGCTCTAGCTAAGATCCTTTGATCACACAGCTACATGACCTATTTCCAAATCTTCTCAAATTAAAATACATGTATATGTTTGTGTACATATAAGCATGCATACTGATTAACACTTACATTTGAATCTTTGTACCTTTTGAATTCAACTGACATTCTCTTTTCCATTTAGCACTAACCAAGATCAGTTTATTGTTTTCCTTGTGTTTCTGACACTATGTCAGTGTTCTGACGTAAATTTCCTTCTGTGAAATATGTACTATTAGTGATGTCTGACCTGAAGTTCCATGATTTGATCCTACACTTTTATCTAACTTCATTTTTATGATTGCAATAGCATATTGCATGTCTAGTACGTATCAATACCTGCCCCCTCTGTAGATAGGTA
Organism: Murina feae; assembly: GCA_004026665.1. NCBI lineage: Eukaryota > Metazoa > Chordata > Mammalia > Chiroptera > Vespertilionidae > Murina > Murina feae. The sequence continues at coordinate 70,848 of PVJC01003333.1, forward strand.
GACAGGTGTACATTTAGGTGTCTCTCTGTCTCTTGGTATCTCTCTCTATGTCTCTATCTCTGTTTTCATCTATCTATATATGTAAATATTGACATAGATATTGATATATAAATGTGCATTTAGAAATGTGTCACTCTATATTTCTATGTCTCTATGTAAATATTTATATTCATACTAGAGGCCCGGTGCACAAAAATTTGTGCACTCGGGGTGGAGGGAGTCCCTCAGCCCGGCCTGTGCCCTCTGACAGTCTTGGACCCCTCAGTGGGACCCCTATGATGGCCCCAGTCTGCCAGGCGCCTTTTGTGTGTGTGTGTGTGTGTATGTGTGTGTGTCACCACTGGGGACCTGCCCCCAGCCGCATCAGAGGCTCGGAGCAGTCCTCCTATGTGTGTCTACCTGCCAGGGGCCTGCCCCCAGGCTTGGAGCAGGCATCCCCTCTATGTTGATCTCTCAGACTCTTGCCCTCCCCTGCATGTTGTTCTCTTTTTTGAGCGTGGCCAGGGCTGAATGCAGCCTGCCTCCCAAGCTTGCCTACTGCCCATCTTCCTCCAGCCACCAGAAAGCAGGGAAAACCCC
>PVJC01003334.1:0-29906 GCA_004026665.1 Murina feae
CCCACATCCCGCTCAACCTGCCGCTGGCACTGCACTGGCCTCCAGGGCTGCCAGCCGCCATCTTGTCTGAACTAATTTGCATACAGCCATTCTGATTGGATGGTGAGCGTGGCTTACCCCATCCCGGAGAAACGGTTAATTTTAATATTATGCTTTTATTAGTTAAGATCAGTGCTCCATGAAGAGATGGACAAGAAAAATGTGACAACCCATGGCATCTCATTTCTGCCATGGGTGTCTGTGCAAGTGACTTGCAATGGCCAATGAGGAGAATCCATGATGTTTCCCCAGGGAAGGTATGCCACCTGGACCCCAGGTGCCCTGCCTTTGGGACAACTAGCTTACAAGGAGAAAGCAGCACAGTTGATCATCACTGACTGCTCTATGCCTTTGTAATTTCAGGCTTGACTGAAAAGCTTTAAAGCACAATTTTTCTCTAACTTTTAACTTTAAGGAAATGTCTTCAGGTTCTCAGTCTTTAACTTCCTTCTTCAAAACATTAATGCAATTCTCCTCATTGAGGTGGAGCCAATGTCACCAAGAAGAAGCAGGTCTGCACGCCCCTGCTCAGAAACAGTGTGCTGCTGAGCATAGGGACTAGGTCATAGCGTGGTATCTGCCCTCTTATGGGGAAGAGGTAGATGCACAACTGAAGCTGAGGACCTGCCCTGAGTCTGGGACTCTGACAAGGAGAATCACAATGAACACCTTTCTCATAACTTCAGCACAAAGTGGACGAGAGAAAACTGCCCCGCCCGCCTGCCTGAGGAGTAAGTCTTGAGAAACCATTTTCTTCGTGATCAGCAGTTTGGGACCTTCCCCAAGGCATTTTCTTTCATGGTGTCCTTAGTCCTGAGGAAGGTGCCTCCAGTTCTCAGGGATAATCTGAAAGTCTAAATTGAATGCAAGGGTGGAATTCCTGGGTTTTCACTTGAAAAGTCTGAGTACAAAGCCTGCCGGTGGCTGAGTGACTGGTATGCGCCTGCTGAGAGCAGCACTTTCCACCTCAGAGCACCAGCAGGCCAGGCCTAGGAATCGGAGAGCAGTAGCACAGTGCTGGGGGGAGCCGAGCGCCCACGAGGTCCCAGGAGAGGGGATGGTGGTTTGACACCAGCATAGAGCAAGGGGAAGCCTCACCTGGAGCAAGAGGGGGTCCTTTGCTTCTTAGACAGCTCAATTAAAATATGATATGAAGTCACACTGGTTTATTAGTGAAATAGTGTCTAGCAAAGGCCCATATTACAGATTCTGCGTGTTAAGGGAGCAGGTGCTGAAACACCCAGGAATACCAGTGGAGCAGAAACATGTTAACTGCGTCCAGGAGAAACCCTTATGCGCTGGGCCCCACTAGAAATGCAGCACCTTTTGACCTTTCCTATGTTCTCTCGGGCATTAGAAGTGCTACAAGCCTAGGAGCGCATTTCCCACCCAGCCAGGTTCTGTTTAGACTCCACCAACAACAGGCCCCTGTGCAAGTGGTGGAAAAGGAAAGAACAGTTGAAGTCATGCTGTTTGTGACAGGTATGATCAGATGCCTGGGCCTCAGCAAATGGCAGAGGTGTGCTAGGCATGCAAAGGGCATTCTAGTGAACCACCCACTTTGGTGCTGCATGTAGCTGAGGTAATGTGGGGGGTGGGATGGTATGTTTATTCTATCACACATTGATTTCCTAGAACCCATTAGAAGCTTTTCCTATCATCCCTCAAGTCCATCTAGTGTAGTTTTCTATATAATATCTCCCTGCTTGGATTCTTAGAGTGTTTTCTGTTTTCCTGACCACGTCGCACCTGAAAAAGGGATACTACTGAGATGAGGTAGAGGGGGTGGCTTAGGAAAAGACACTGTTGAAGAAAAGAGAAGACTTTTCTGGGGATGTGGAGCTGGAGGCTTGCTGTCAATGCCCTGCCTGTTCAACAATAGGACTTTGGACTGTTTAGGGAATCTATCGTAGAACCCATGTACACATAGTTGGTTCAACTGGTTTAGATCCATCCTCTCCCCTCTCTTCCTCTTGTTAGTTCTTATAAACAAAATGTTTAAAAAGAACACAAAAACTGTTCTAATGAGCTCACCCTATCCTTCCACATCCATCTTTCTAAGGATTTAGAATTACTTACATTCTCTTCACTGGGTTGTTGTTTTGTTTTGTTTTTTAACGATTCGACTGGTTCCTCTTTTATGGTTTAATTTACATGTATTGTGAAATGGTTACCACGCTTTGTTCACCAACATCCATCCACTCATATAGATACAAGAAAAAGAAAAGAAAGAAAATGAAAGAATTGTATTGTCTCTTCGTGATGAGAACTCAGGATTTATTCTCTTAACTTTTCCACCCATCATACAGCAGTGTTAACTACAGTCCAAATCACATCCATGGGACTTATTTATCTTGTCCCTGGAAGCTTATACTTTGTGACCACCTTTCTCCAATTCACCTTGCCCACTATACTAGTTAATTTTCTGGACTTTTTAAATTTTCTACAAGCATTGTAAAATTGCAAGTATTGTAAAGTAAGAAGAACTGTATCATTACAACATCCAAACAAATAGCAAGTATTGAACCAACAATTTGCTAATGTAGACTTAATGGCAGAAATTGTTGTTTTCAATCATTGCTTGACAATATCTCACATTTTGCTGGCTTTTATGGCTGATCCAGCAGATTAAACTAATGTTGCCACAAAATGTTCTATAAGTTTGACTCCCATGTCTCACTCCCCTCTGTAGCTAGGAGCTCACTACTTAATCTGGAGTGTCACACACACCATCATTCATTCAGAGTTAAGCTCATTATTCTGTCTTCTCTCGTCCGGTCATCTCCAGAGAAGGCAGCATGTCCTGCGATGTCCAGGCTTCACTGAGGCCTCTCGCTACAGAGCAGACCCTTTGAGTCCAAAGGCACATGTCAGTGGAAGCTCACACACCTTGAGATAGACCTGCTCCTCTTAACAAGCAAGGAGAGATGACCTGCAGCAGCAAGTGGTGAATGAAGTCCTGTGCTGAACTAACCCAACATATCAAAACATCATAGCAAGTCCATATTTTCCATTTCTAGAAGATGAATTTACTATGATCTGGGGGAGCTTTGCCCTAGGTACTAGCTAATAACAAATTATGATATTTTGCTTTTGTGATGTTTTATGAAGGAAGTGATTAAAATAATCTCTCTCACCATTTCATGATACAATGACAAATGGATAGAGTGGTGGGCTAGCAAGAATTAAAGTTCATTAACAATGGGATGTTTTTCTTCTGATTATCATAATTTCCTAAAGCAATGTGTTGATAATCCTCCCCATCAATAAAATTATTTGAGCATTTCTCTACATATGTATGTCTCTATTTTAACTCCACATATGTATCATATTTTCCAGCATATAAGATGACTTTTTAACCCAGGAAAATCTTCTCAAAAGTCTGGGGTCATCAATGGAGCTGGATGGAGACTGCAAGTGTCTCTGGTTGGCTCCTTTTTGTGCCACATACAGTCTCTGTCCAGACTTTTTAACCCAGGAAAATCTTCTCAAAAGTTGGAGGTTGTCTTATACACTGGAAAATATGGTATATTTCTATAACAGGAACTTATGATCATTATCCTATCTAATAAAGAGGGAATATGCTAATTGACTGCCCTGTCCTCAAATATGGTGGTGCCCACAGGCACAAGATGGCGGCATCCAGTCCCCTCAGCATCTCCGGAGCAGAAGGTGTGCAGCAAGACTGGTTCCACCCCCAAACGGGCTCAGCCTTGCCCTGTGCCTGTCTCCCCAGTCCCCTCAGCCCCCCAGCTGCCCAGGGCTGGCACGAGGCTCAGGCAAGCCTCGGATGGTGGCTGCCCAACCGCCCAGGACTGCCCAAGACCCAGGTAACCAAGGCTGGCCAAGGCTTGCACTGCAGGCAGTGGCAGCAACAGAGGTGTGATGGAGCATTGCCTTCCCCTGATTGCTGGGTTGCCTCCCACCCCTGAGGGCTCCTGGACTGTGAGAGGGGGCAGGCCAGGCTGAGGGACACCCCTCCCCCCTTCAGTGCATGAATCTTCATGCACTGGACCTCTAGTAAAATATAAACAGAAATGTAAAATTTTAAAGGGTAAGTTAAGATTAAATAAACTATATATACATACATTATTAATATGTTTTCTATTGATTTTAGAAAGATAGGAAGGGAGAGGAAGAGACACATTAACTCCTTCTGCACTCCCCTTAATGGGGATTGAGCCCACAACTCACTTTTGCCCCTGACCTGGAATTGAACCAGTGACCTCTGGGTGCACAGTATGCCAACTGAGACACATGGGCCAGGACAAATAAACTATATTTTTAAGCATGTCATTTATCATATTGGCTTTGTTTTGTTATTAGCTAGTACCTAGGGCAAAGCTCCCCCAGATCATAGTGCTTTTCTAGATATTTCAAATAACTTTCTGAATAACTGTGGTTTTTTTGGCTGATTCTTTTCAGATCTTATTATACAGCCACTGCTTTTACCTCTCCATGTTGATAATTTTCATTCAGTGAGTAAAAATGTCCCTGCTGTCGTTTTATCACCATTCTCTTTTGCTTGTACCTTACTCCGTACTCAATCTGCAATTTCTGTGGCAGAATTTTTGCAGCCATGTCTTTTATGAAAAGCTAGTTTAGGTAAAATTAGGAAAGTGATAAATCTTTTTAACCAAGCAGACAGAAACTTTAAAATGTCACCATAAACCGAAAGTGACTGAAGTACATGGTACCACTGCCAGCTGCTCCTGTTTGGAAAACTGGTATCTCATCAGCTAAACATGAGGTGGGAACATGCAACCTATGGACCAAGTAAAGATACCAGTGTCAACCCATTTGTTAAAATATATCTTTTCATAAGATATAGAAATAGGAGCCCTAATATTCCTATCCATGTCTCCATGAATGACCTTGAGCACCATCTGAGTGTGCACCACCTGAGTGTGTATCACCCATTTTGGAAACCATTGGTCAAGGGCACTGTTTACCACTAGGTGGTTCATGAACTGAGAAGAAAGTATGATTTTATCTCCCAGCAATTCCTGACTTAGTTTCTGCCCAATGGCTATCCTTCCACTTCCCCATGATATTCATTATGAAATGCATTTAGAACTGAAAAATACGTTTGTAATATACTACGACCCAGCATTCTGTCTTTTTTTTTTACACAGTATCTTCAGAAAACCAGAACCCAAAGCACTGCATTACTTCTCCACTCACAACTTATGAGAAAAAGGAGATAATCATGTACCTTTGAGGTTAACAGACCAGTACTTAGTTAACAGGAACCTGGACACAAGCTGGCTGGCCAGCCCTGTTCTCAGAGCAGGGCCTAAGGAAGGACATGCACAAGCTTGAATCCCAGTTCCCTGGGTTACTGAGAATCCACACCAACTGCTGCAGAATATCTGAAACTCTCCACAGGTCACTCTCATGAGACAACCACAAGGATAACACTCATGATGCCATGACAGCAACTCTCCTCTCTAGGAATCTTTCTCTTAGTGTCACCAGAGTTGCTATTTCTAGCTTCAGCCCTAGACAGATATTGTAGAGACCCTGAGAAGTTTAGGGAAGTAGAAATTGCTAATTAACTCTTATGTATTAGGTTTTCAGAATTACTAGTAACTGAAAATGTGTGAGTTTCACTAATCCATGAAAATAGATATAAAACTTTATATAGAAGTCAACAAGCAATTGTCCTGGCTGGCTTGGCTCAGTGGATAGAGCATCAGCCTGTGGGCTGAAGGGTCCCAGGTTCGATTCTGTCCAAGAGCACATGCCTGGCTTGTGGGCTGGATCCCCAGTCAGGGGCAGGGGGGAGGTGTGCAGGAGGCAGCCTATCAATGATTCTCTCTCATCATTGATGTTTCTATCTCTCCTACCTTCCTCTCTGATATCAATAAAGAAATATTTTTTTAAAAAAAGAAGTCAATAAGCAATTAAAGAAGATTTGCACATGAGCACAACATAATGGCTTGTTTTTAAACAACTCTGGCAGGAGTTTTCTTGAGAGACTGCCATGTGGCTAGAGTTTATTCTATTGAAACATCCATATTTTCTGAGTTTCCTGCATCTCTGTGTTTCATTAAGTGCCTCTGTGAAAGGATGATCTTTTTGGTCAGCAGCCTCAGATCTTTGACTAACAACTGGTTCTATCTGCTGACCACTGCTAGGCCCGGGAGAATCACACAATCTTATATTATCAGGCCACACAGAGGCCCCTAGAGAAATAAGCTCAAGTCAAGATTCTGTGATTACACACTGAGCTCCCAGGTATCTGAAGACTTCACTACAACATGACTCCTTTTATTTCCAAAAGAAAGATATCTGAGTTTGTTTTCCTACAACATTGTTATCACCCTCTCAGTAATAAACTTAGGAGCAAGTTCTCAAAGCAAATAAGGGCTACTTTGGGTGACAAGGAGGGAAATATGGTCAGGAAACGTATTTCAGTTGCCAGAGCTTACTGTCAACAATCACAAGTGTGAAAATTTTGAAAGAACCTATCACTATTATTTTATTGCATGAGTGTTTGTAGACATAAATTCAACAGCTTGTTTGTGGAAAACCCTAGTTAGACTTAAATCTCCCTTAGCCATCTAAATAATCAAAGAAGGAAGAATTGAAAAGGAAGAAAGGAGTAAAGGAAAGGGGAGAAAAGGGATCATATTTCTGATTCTATACTTGTGACAGACTACAAAATAAGCATTTTCTTGTGTAATTTACTTATTGTTTATATACTAGTATCCCAGTGAAGGCAATATCCATGCCTTAGCAATTTTAGATAAATACTATAGTATTAATAAAAAATGAAGACGCTAGCAAGGTTCTGTCAGAAATGTGCCTTACTAGAAGACTCATTTAAAAATAACCCATAAAGGTAAATTGCTTTTTAGTCTTCATAGAAAAGCTCTCCCCTTACTTATGATAGTCCAGATTGTATACATTTTCAATGTAGAAGTTATTCCTGGGGAAGTGCATAGATGGCAGCAACATAAGTGGAAGTTACACCTACCTCCTCCCAAGACCAAACTGGAATTGCAACTAAAATAAAGAGCAATGAACCTGAATAACCAACTGAAGACTAGCTGAAAAGAAGTCCTATAACCAAGGATTTATAGAACAAACCACATGGAAACAGGTAGAAAGGGCGGGAACACAAAAAGGGCTGTCCCTGCTCCCACGGACTGCAGCTGAGAATCTGGAGGGATATCTCAGCTGCAAAGGTCCCCCTGAGGTGCATGGGGTCTCACCTGATGATGGCGTCCCCAGCCCAGAGCACCAGAGCTAGGAAGAGGTGCCCATGTAGCATCTGGCTGTGGGAATTAGTAGACATTCTTAACAGCAGGAAGAGACTGGAGTGTGCCAGAGACCCAGATGCCTTTTTAAAGCACCAGGGCAGGGCATCAAATCTCATTTGCATCAACTCACCCTGGGATCCAGTGGAGGGAGAGCAGAGTGTGAGGGGAGATTGAGTTTTGTGACTCTGAGAAGAAAACTAAAGTGTCAGCTGCCAAGGTCTCTGTGCTGAGTCCTTCTCCCACACTACAGACATCTTTATTGGATAGAGACTTTACTCCATATAACATCATCCTGAGGAAATGCAGTAGCCCCAGCCTCCAGACTCCCTGTGGCAACACTGCCCTCACAGAGCTCACACCCTGAGAAGGAATAAGCTGCCTGATCCAGTGTCTAGTGGTCTGGGAAGAATCAGGGGTTGTCAATGGCTGAGTTGCTTGGCTTTGGGATAGGGGCCATTTCCTTATCTTCCCTTGAGCCTGACTGACACCTCCTCTTCATGGGATATACACTATCCTCATCCTGTGGACTCCTGATGTCACCAATCTCCCAACTACTAGTGGCCCTGCCCTGCCTATCTGGGGCTCTTCTGGAGGTGGTTGCAGAATCTGGAATAGCCTGAGTTGGGGGGCCCTTTATCCCTCACATGCCCAATCTATACAGAGCCCTCCCTCCACCTGGCCAAATCTTGGACTTTTGTGGCCTATAAACTCTGATTCACCCTGATGACTCCATGAGACCTTGCCCTGCTACAAAGGTCTGCTAGCACCTGGTACATGGCAGCTAGTCTTGGCCGTACCCTGGGACTTTTGCTGAGTAGCCTCAGACCCAGCACTGACACCAAGTTTGAATGTGTATCCATATGGCAAACACCACCTACACCTACCTGGTGACTGAGAACCTACCTCATGTAACTTGAGTATTGCCAGAGGCTCTTTCAGTGACATAGCCTAACAGGCAGCCAGTAGGTGAGGGCATGTGGAGGTGGGTAGCAGTGAATCTGGGGTGCCTTGGGCCTTGTGCTATCTTGATGCTGGTATAAGCAGGCCTTGATGCATAGCTTAGTTCTTCCTGCACAAACCCAGCCCCAGCAGAGGCAGCCACAACTGTTGAACACTTTGTAGCTCCAAGCAGGTTGCCCAAGGCCAGTGTTTGACATTGACATGAACCAGAGTCCCACCCAAGAGTTCCCACAACCAATATACCCAGTGAAGAACTACACACAAAATCAGAGCTAGATCTAATTAGCTTTAAGAATGGCATATCCAAAGGGATATTTCAGCAGACTGGAGAACCTGATGAGGTAAATTATACTTTGTGTGACAAGCACCTACACAGCAACTCATACACTGTGGTAGGGGTGTAATCTCACAGTCAGCCAGCCTGATGGTTGACCCTATGCATGAATGAACTAGTAACAATCAAAACTCAATTACAACAGGCGGGCTCATGTAACCCACACAAGGTACATTCCTAGAGCATCCAGCTCAAGTGTTCAATGAGGCAGCACTACTAATCCCACAGAACACCTACTACATAAGGCCATACAATCAAGACAAGGAGGCATAACAGATCTACACAATATGCCCAAACAGCCTGACAAGCATGGCTCAGTGGTTGAATTAAGAGGTAATTCCCAATTAGGGCATATGCCCAGGTTGCAGGTTCAATTCCCAATTGAGAAGGATGAGCAGGAAGCAGCCAATCAAAGATTCTCATCATTTGTGTTTCTCTCTCTCTCTACCTTGCTCTCTAAAATCAATTTTCTAGGACATACCACAAGTTAGAACACAAAAAATATATTTTAAAGAATACACCCAAACAAACACAAAGAGGTAGCCAAATGGGGAGACAAAGAAACAGGCCCCAAATGAAAGAATAGACAAAATATCCAGAAAAAGAGCTAAATGAAATGGAGGCAAGCAATCTACCAAATACAAAATTCAAAACCAATAAATATAAACATGCTCAAAAACCAAAGGAAGAATGAAGTATACAGTAGAAGGAATAAACACTAAGCTTGATGAAGTAGAGGATCAAATCAGTGATTTGGATACAATGTAGCAGAAAATACCTAATTAGAGCAACAAAAAGAAATATAATTTTTTAAATGGGTATAATTTATGGGACCGTATAAACAATATGAAACATAAGAGCATTAGCATGATAAATGTAGCAGAAAGAGATGAGAGAGAGAGAGCAAGAGATTGAGAAACTATTTGAAGAAATAATGACTGAAAACTTTCCTGACCCGGTAAAGAAAAAAGACACACTAGTCTATGAAGCATAGAGAGTCCCAAACAAGATGGACCAAAAGAGACCCACACCAAGATACATCATAATTATAATGGCAAAGATTAAATACAAAGGGAGAATCTTAAGCAGCAGTAAGAGAAAAGTAGTTAGTTACCTATAAGGGTGCTCCAAAAGGATTGTCAGCTGATTTCTCAACAGAAATTCTTCAGTCCCCAAGGGATTGACATGAAATATTCAAAGTAATGAAAAGCAAGGGCCTACAATCAAAATTACCTTCCCAATAAGCCTATTATTTAAAACTGTGGTAGAAATAAAGAGCTAAAAAGGGCAAAAAAATACTAAAGGAGTTCATTACCATCAGGCTAGTATTCAAAGAAATGTAGAGTCTTCTTCAAGAAGAAAGAAAAAGAAAAAGGAACATAGTAAAATAATAAAATGGTAATAAATATGTACCTATCAATAATCACTTTAAATGTAAGTGGCTTATATGCTATAATCAAAAGATATAGGGTAGTTGAATAAATAAGAAAACAAGACCCGTATTTTTTATATATCAGCAAGAGACCCGCCTAATAATGAAAGATACACACAGACTAAAAGTAAAGGGATAGAAAAAGATATTTCATGAAACTAGGAATGAAAAAAGCTATGGTAAGAATACTTATAACAGAAAAAAATCAACTTTAAGACAAAGAAGGACATGACATAATGATAAAGGTCTCAATGCAGCAATAAGATATACCACTTGTAAACAATTAGGCACCCAATATAGGACCACCTAAATATATGAAGTAAATATTTATGGACATAATGGGAGAGATTGACAGTAATACAATCATAGTAGGGGATTTTAATACTCCGTTGACATCAATGGATATATTTCCGAGGCAGAAATTCAACAAGGAAACAGTGACCTTAAATGACACCTAGATCAGATTGATTTAATTGAAATCTTTAGAGCGTTTCACCTTAAAGGCACAGAATATATATTATTTTCATGTGCACATCAGATATTTTCTAGGACATACCACAAGTTAGGACACAAAACAAGTTTCAAAAACTTTAAGGATATTGAAATCACATCAATTATCTCCTCTGACCATGTTGTGTGAAACTAGAAATCAATCAGAAGAAAAATATATAAACACAAGAAGGCTAAATAACATGTCATTAAACAATGAATGGGTTAACAATAAGATAAAGGAAGAGAGTAAAAAATACCTTCAAACAAATATAAGAGCACAACAACCCAAAATCTGTGGGGCACAGTTAGGCAGTCCTAAGAGGAAAATTCCTAGCATTACAGACCTACCTTAAGAAACCAGAAAAATCTCAATAAACAATCTAATATTACACTTAAAGGAACTAAAAAAAAAAGAAAAACAAGCCAAGCCCAGGTTGAGTAGAAGGAAGAAAAGAATAAAAAGCAGAGAAATAATGAATGAAATAGAGTCTAAAAAAAGACAAAAGATCAATGAAACCAAGAGATGGTTATTTGAAAAAATAAACAAGATTGATAAATCTTTAACCAGATTCACCAAGAATAAAAGAAACAGGACCCAAATAAAATCATAAATTAAAAACTAGAAGTAACAACTGACACCATAAATATATAAAGAATTATTAGAAAATATTATGAAAAACTATATAAACAAATTATATAACGTGAAAGATATAAATAAATTCCCAGAAATATATGAACTTTCAAAACCGAATCAAGAAGAAACAGAAGCCCTGGCCAGTATTGCTCAGTAAATGGAACATTGACTTCTGCACTAATGGGTCACGGGTTCAACTCCCAGTCCTAGTTGGGGCATCTTTGGAAGGCAACCAATTAATGTGTCTCTTTCACATGGATACCTCCCTCTCACCTTTCCTTCCCCCCCCTCTCTCTATAGATATAGATATAGATATAGATATAGATATAGATATAGATATAGATATAGATATAGATATAGATATATCTCCTCAGGTTAAGATTAACAACAAAAAAAGAAGAAACATAAATGTTGAACAGACCAATTATAAGTAGTAACATTAAAGCAGTAATAAAAAAACTTCAAACAAACAAAAGTCCTGGACTGGAAGGCCTCACTAATAATTTTCATCCAACATTCAAAGAAAAACTAAAACATGTTTTTCTCCAACCACTTCACAAATTCCAAGAGGAAAAAAATCCTCCCAATCTCATTTTATGAGGCTAGTATTATTTTTACTCCAAAAGCAAATAAAAACCACAAAGAAACAAATTTATAGGCCAATATGCCTGATTAACATAGAGGCTAAAATCCTCAACAAAATAGTAAATTGAATTCAGCAGTAAATTAAAAAGCTCACTCTTTGTGATCAAATGGAATTTATTCCTGAGATACAAGGTTGGTACAAAATTCACAAACTAATTAACATGATATACCACATAAACAAAATGAAATACAAAAATAATATAATCCTATCAATAGATGCAGAAAAAGCTTATGACAAAATTCAACACTCATTTATGATAAAACTCTCTCAGAAAAAGTGAGAATAGAGGGAACATATCTCAACATAATGAAGGCCATATATGACAAACATACAACCAACATAATACCCAATGGTCAAAAACTAAAAGCATTTCCCTTATGATCAGGAACAAGACAGGGATGTCCACTTTCACCACTCTTCATCATTTTACTGAAAACCCTAACCATAATAATCAGACAAGAAGAAATAAAAGACATCCAAATTGGAAAGGAAGAAATAAAACTGTGGTGTGGGTGTGTTTTGCTTTTTTGTTTTTTGTTTATTTTTGTAGATGACAAGATAGTGTATATAGGAAATCCTAAAGATTCCACGAAAAAAACTACTAAAACTGTAGTAACTAAATTCAATAAAGTAGCAGAATACACGTAAATATCCAGAAATTGGTTGCAAGGGTCAATAAGAAGACAATCTCATTTAAAATTGCAAAAATAGCCCTGACTGGTTTGGCTCAGTGGATAGAGTGTCAGCCTGTGGACTAAAGGGTCCCAGGTTTGATTCCAGTCAAGGGCACGTACTTAGTTGTGGGCACATCCCCAGTAGGAGGTGTGCAGGAGGCAGCTGATCGATGTTTCTCTCTCATCAATGTTTCTAAATCTCTATCCCTCTCCTTTCCTCTCTGTAAAAAATCAATAAAATATGATTTTTAATTTAAAATTGCAAAAATAAAATAAAATGCCTATAAATAAATTTAACGAAGGACTTAAAAGACCTGTATTCAGAAAATTACAAGACACAGAAAAAAGAAATTGAATAAGATACAAATAAGTGGAAGCACATGCAATGTTCATGGATAGGAAGAACTAACATCATTATAATGTCCATACTACACAAAACAATCTATATATTCAATGAATTCCTATCAAAATATATACTTTTTTATAGAATGAGAACAAAAATCCAAAAATTTATTTGGAACCACTGCAATCTTAAGAAAGAAGAACTAAGTTGGAGAAATCATGCTACCTGATATCAAACTATACTTACAAGGCCATACTAATCAAAACAATGTGGAACTGGCATAAAACTAGACAGATAGATCAATGGAACAGAAAGAGAACCCAGAAACAAATCCATGCATATATGGTCACTTTCTATTTGACAAAGGAGGCAAGAACATACAATGGGGTAAAGACGATCTATTCAATAAATAGTATTCAAAACATTTGACAGATATGTGCAAAACTTAAACTAGACTTCCTTCTTACACAATATATAAGAATAAATTCTGCATGGATTAAGATTTAAATTTAAGGCTCAATATAAAACTTTTAGAAGAAAACATTGACAGTAACATGGGTAAGAATATATCTGGGACATTTCTCTTTGTAATATTTTTTCTGACAAATTTTCTCATGTAAGAGAAACAAGAGAAAACATAAACAAATGGGACTACTTCAAACTAAAAAGTTTTTGCCCCACAAAGAAAACTATTACCAAAATGAAAAGATAACCCATTGAATGGGAAAACATATTCATTAATGATAAGGGGATAATAACCAAAATTTATGAACTTATATAACTCAACACACACACACACACACACACACACACACACACTCCAATTAAGAAATGGGCAAAGGACCTGAATAAACATTTCTCCAAAGAGGCCATATATTGGCAAATATGTTCTCCCATGCAGTGGGCTTTCTTGTTGTTTTGTTGATGGTTTTTGTTTTGTTTTCGTTTTTTGTTTGTTTGTTTTTTTCTGTACAAAAGTTTTTTATTTTGATGTAGTCCCATTTGTTTATTTTCTCTTTAGTTTCCATTGCCCTAGGAGCTGTACCAGTGGAAAAACTGCTTCGACATATGTCTGAGATTTTGCTGCCTATGCATTCCTCTAATATTTTTATGGTTTCCTGTCTTATGTTTAAGTCCTTCATCTATTTTGAGTTTATTTTTGTGTATGGTGTAAGTTGGTGGTCTAGTTTCATTTCTTTTTTGCATGAATCTGTCCAATTTTTCTAACACCATTTATTGAAGAGACTGTCTTGACTCCATTGTATGATTTTGCCTTCTTTGTCAAATATTAATTGCGCACAGTGGTTTGGGTCAATTTCTGGGTTTTCTATTCTATACTATTGGTCTATATGTCTGTTCTTGTGCTAGTACCAGGCAGTTTTGAGAACAGTGGCTTTGTAATATATCTTGATATCTGGTATTGAGATCCCTCCTACTTTGTTCTTCTTTCTCAGGATTGCTGCAGCTATTCGGGGTCTTTTTTTATTCCAGATAAATTTTGGGGGAGTTCATTCTAGGTGTGTGAAATATGACATTGGTATTTTAATGGGGATTGCATTGAATCTATAGATTGCTTGGGTAGTATGAACATTTTAATGATGTTGATTCTACAAATCCATGAGCACGGTATGTTTTTCCATCTGTTTATGTCTTCCTCTATCTCTTTTCTCAGTGTCCTGTAGTTTTCTGAGTACAGGTCTTTTACCTCCTTGGTTAAGTTCTCCAACATTTACAGGGAACTCATACAACTTAACAAAAGGAAGATAAAGAACCCAATCAAAAAATGGGCAATGGATCTAAATAGATACTTTTTGAAATAAGACATAAGGAAGGGCAAGAGACATATGAAAACATGCTCAAAGTCACTAATCATCCAATAGATGCAAATCAGAACAACAATGAGATACCACCTCACACCTGTTAGAAAGGCTGTCATCAACAAATCGACAAATGACAAGTGCTGGAGAGGACGCGGAGAAAAAGGAAGCCTTCTGCACTGCTGGTGGGAATGCAGACTGGTGCAGCCACTGTGGAGAATAGTATGGAGTTTCCTCAAAAAACTAAAAATAGAACTCCCATTTGACCTTGTGATCCTACTTCTAGGAATATATCCCAAGAAAGTAGAAACACTAATCAGAAAGGATATATACACCCCTATGTTCATAGCAGCACAATTCACCATAGCTAAGATTTGGAAACAGAAGGAGAACCAAGATGGCGGCATAGGTGAACACTGGAATTGCTGCTGTGCACAACCATTTCAAAACAACAATGAAAAGAAAAAACAGACACCACCCAGACCCACAAGGAGGCTGGCTGAGTGGAAATTCTACAACTAGAAAGAGACTGAGACTCAGAGGAGGTGTGGAAATAAAGTGCAGAGGTATGGAGATGCGCACAAAGGGGCTCACAGAAAGGGCTGGCAGCATTTCATACCAGAGGGAGGCACAAGCTCCCGACGGCTCTGAACTCCAGTTCCAGGTGAGTTTCTGGGGACTCAGAATCATACGGGGAGGAGCTGGACTATCCGGCACCATCTGGCACCAGGAGGAACTCCAGAGCGGCTTGCGACCTGGTGCTTCTTAGGGCAGGGCTGAGAATTGGCCATAGCTGGTTGCTCCACCCTGTAGATTTCCTGAAACCCCACCCCACCTAAGCTGTGGGAAGAGGCTTTTCCATATAAAAGGCTGGGAAACCTCAGGCAGAAGCTAAAATAGCACCTTCTTAGAGATCCAAGAGCCAGTGTACCCAGTGGTCAGAGCAGGACTACCCAGTCTACACTCCTCAGACTCATAAGGGACACACTCAGGGGGCAGACTCAGTGGGCACCAAAACCCCACTGAAACAAGTCTTGCCCCATAATGGCATCTCCAGCATAGAAGTTCTCCCACCATAGACACAGCTGACTCTCATAGCCAAGTGGTCTGTCAGTCAATTCTTCTCATTGAAACCAACAACAATCAAGGCTTAGCTACAACAAGACTGTGCACAAAGCCAACAAAGCAGTGCACCAAGAGTATCCACCTCACGTAATTGAGGAGACAGAGCCACTGGGCCCTATAGGACACCTAGCACAGAAAGCCACTCTATCAATGCAGGAAAGCAGCCAAAATGTGGAGACAAAGAAACAGGTCACAAATGACAGAAATGGAGGAAAGTAAACAACTGGATATAGAGCTGAAAACCACGGTTATAAGGCTTTTCAAGAATATTCTAGAGACTGCTGATAAATTTAGTGAGATCCTCGAGGATATGAAAAAGGACCAGTGAGAAATTAAGCATACACTGACTGAAATAAAGAATAATATACAGAGATCTAACAGCACACTAGAGGATCGCAAGAATCAAGTCAAAGATATGAATTATGAAGAAGCAAAAAACACCCAGCTGGAAAAGCAAAAAGAATTCAAAAATATGAAGATAGTGTAAGGAGTCTCTGGGACAACTTCAAGCATACCAACATCAGAATTATAGGGGTGCCAGAAGAAGAGACAGAGCAAGATATTGAAAACCTATTGGAAGAAATAATGACAGAAACCTTCCCCTACCTGGTGAAAGAAATGGACTTGCAGAGAACCCCAAACAAAAGGAATCCAAGGAGGACCACACCAAGACACATCATAATTAAAATACCAAGGGCAAAAGACAAGGAGAGAATTTTAAAAGCAGCAAGAGAAAAGCAGTCAGTTACCTACAAGAGAACACCCATATGTCTGTCAGCCGATTTCTCAACAGAAACTTTGCAGGCCAGAAGGGAGTGGCAAGAAATATTCAAAGTGATGAATAGCAAGAACCTACAGCCAAGATTACTTTACCCAGCAAATTTATCATTCAGAATTGAAGGTCAGACAAAGAGTTTCACAGATAAGAAAAGCTAAAAGAGTTCATCACCACCCAACCAGTATTATATAAAATGCTGAAAGGTATCCTTTGAGAAGAGGAAGAAGAAGAAAAAGTAAAGATAAAAATTATGAACAACAAATACATATCTATCAATAAATGAACCTAAAAATCAAGTGAATAAAAAAAATCTGATGAACAGAATAAACTGGTGAATAGAATAGAATCAGAGGCATAGAAAGGAAGAGTAATGACAATTCACAGGGTGTTGGGGGTGTGGGAAGAGACTTGACAAAAATCATACACCTATGGATGAGGACAGTGAGGGGGGGATAAGGGCAGAGGGTGGGGTAGGAACTGGGAGGAGGGGAGCTATGGGGGGAAAAAGGAGAAACAACTGTAATAATATGAACAATAAAGATTAAAAAAAAATTTTGGAAACAGCCTAAGTGCCCATCAGCAGATGAGTGGATTAAAAAAAATGTGGTACATCTACACAATAGAACACTATACTGAGGTAAAAAAGAAGAAATTCTTACCATTTGCAATAGCATGGATGGAACTGGAGAGCATTGTGCTAAGTGAAATAAGCCATTCAGAGAAAGGGAAATATCACATGATCTTACTCATCTTATCTAATAAAGCATAATATTGAAATTGACCATCCCTTTGGGATGCCTAAGCCACGCCCACCAGCCAATCAGAGTAGCTGTATGCAAATTAACCCAGCCAACATGGAGGCCGGCACTCAGGGAGCTGAGTAAACAGGCAGTTTCTTTTACAGCAGGAGTGAAACTATTTGCAGGCGCGGCTGGCCTTCTCCCCGCTCCAGTCAACATCATATTGGCAACAAAGTATCAATCCTAGAAGCCTCAGGAGCTGAAACAAACAGCAGTCCTGGCTGCGAACTTCATTACCTGCCTGGGTTCCACTTAAAGGAACAGTGTATCAATTACCAGGAACCTGCTTCCAGCCAGCCTTGCTGGGACATTGGGTCAATGGGAGCTGTGGGCAGCCTGAAAGTGCCACTCAGCCCATCACCCATGCTGGCCACACCCCAATGGGGTGAGGGATCCCACTGGGGGACTTGGCCAGCCTGCAGACCACCATCAGCCCCTCACCCAGGCTGGCCAGGTACCCCAGTAGGGACTCAAAACCTGAAGGGACTGTGGGTAGCCTGAGAGCCTGCAAACAGCCCCTCAGCCAGGCTGGCCAGGAACACCAGCAGGTGGACATCCCCATAGGGGTCCCAGACTGCGAGAGGGCACAGGCCAGACTGAGGGACCTCCTGAGTGCACAAATTTTTGTGCACTGGGCCCCTAGTTTGTGGAATATAATGAACAACATAAACTGATGAACAAAAACAGATCCAGAGACAGAGAAGCATCAACCAGACCGTGAAACCTCAGAGGGAAGGTATGGGAGGATGGAGGTTAGGCGGAGAGATCAACCAAAGGAGTTGTATGCACACATATAAGTCTAACCAATGGACACAGACACCAGAGGGGTGAGGGCATGAATGGGCGGGTAGGGGAGCAATGGGGGAATAAGGACACATATGTAATACCTTAATCAATAAAGAAAAAAATTTTTAGAAGAGGCCATACAGATGGTCAGTAGATATATGAAATGATTCTCAATGTTACTAATCATCAGGGAAATGCAAATTGAAACCACCTTACACCTATCAGAAAAGCTATCATGAACAAATTAACAAGCAACAAGTGTTGGTTATCAAGTGGAGAAAAAGGAACTCTCGCGCACTGTTGGTGGAAATGTAGACTGGTACAGCCACTGTGGAGAACAGGATGGTGGTTCATCAAAAAAATTAAAAATGAATCTGCCTTATGACCCAGCAACTCCATTTATGGGTTTATACATGAAAAAGCCCAAAATACTAATTTGAAAGAATATATGCATCCTTATTTATTGCAGTAATATTGACAATAACCAAACTATGGAAGTAAGCCAAGTGTCCATCAATAAATAGAGAAAAAAAATCAGTGGTGCTACAAATATTACTCAGCCTTAGAAAAGAATGAAATCTTACCATCTGTGACAACATGGGTGGACCTAAAGGGTATTATGTAAGTGAAATAAGTCAGTCAGAGAAATACAAATACCATATGATTTCACTTACGTATGGAATCTGAAGTACAAACAAAACAGAAATAGTCTCATAGATACAGAGAACAGACTGAGACTGACAAAGGGTTTGGAATTGGGGGACTGGATGAAAAGGGGGAAGGGGTTAAGAAGTACAATTGATAGTTTCAAAATAGTCATGGTATGCAAAATATAGCATAGGAAATAGTCAATAATACTGTCATTGTTGTGACCGGTTTGGCTCAATGGATAAAGCGTCAGCCTATGGACTGAAGGGTCCCCGGTTTGATTCCGGTCAAGGGCATGTACCTTGGTTGTGGGCACATCCCCAGTAGGGGGTGTGCAGGAGGCAACTGATTGATGTTTCTCTCTCATCGATGTTTCTAACTCTCTATCCCTCTCCCTTCCTCTCTGTAAAAAATCAATAAGATATATTTTTTAAAAAAAATACTGTCATAGCTACATATGCTGCTAGTTGGGTACTGGAAATATCAGGGGTCACACTTTGTAAAGTATATGGTTGTCTAACCTCTATGTTGTACACCTAAAATGAATACAAAATAATGTTGAATATAAACTGTAAAATGAAAAACTTAAAATATTTTTAAATAATTTTTAAAAAATATTATAGTTCTTTCTACTGTCTACCACAAAATATATCTTGCCCTGCTTAATGTTTTTGTTCAGACAGCTATAACTTATCTCAAACAATACAAAACTCTTCACTCTGGAGGTGTCTTCAGCTACACCAGTCTCTCTGGTCATGCACTCTTTCCTCTGTCTTCCATATTTGCCCACCTTTCCCTCGTGGTAAGATGTATACTTTGACCCAAGGAGCAACAATAAAGTAGCCAAAGCTGGTGTGCATCCTGCACACTATTCAGGCACTACCTCCTGAGTGCCCTGCTCAGGGACCCTAAGCTCCCAGGCAGGCCTATGTCCATCCTCTTCTCCCAATGCTCCTACCAGGCAAGACCCCAACCTCACTTTTCCCACAAGGAAATGCTCTGTTATCATAACAACTCAGCTGTGTGTCCTCCACTGGGAGCCCGCCCTCCACCCCACACTCCCTCCCCTGACCCTCTGCCAATTCTTTGGGCTGTAAAACAGTTCTTTCGCTGTGCTTAAGTGGCTTTATACAATATTGTTTATGCCCTCAACCATGGGTAATATGCTACTAGATGACAGGGTACTCAGCACATTTGTTTCCAAAACTTGAGTTTACAGTCCTCAGTCAATACTGCCCCGTGTTCCAGTGAATGGACAGACGAAATAAGCCAATGGTAACTAGGCAGGAGCAAGTGCCTGCAGGTGAAACACTGCTTTCAGCCCTGCTTCCTCTCCAAGGAGGGCTTGCATCGGGACCTGGGCATTGCTGGGATTACTTCTGCTCTGTTATTGTTCTCTGGGTAGCAGTGGGAAATGGAAATAAAAGCCATTTTGTGGAACAGCAAACAGCAACAGGAGCCTTGAGGCTCTGCTACCACAGAACCTTGACAAAAATGTGGCATTTCATATAACGATGCCGTTGTCACAAACACTCACACACCTGCTTCTCTTTGAAAATCATTATTACTATTTTAAATTGTTCTCCACAATTAAGCTGCCATGTAGGTGTGATTCCAATAAATGTTTCTAAACAGAGAGAGGCCATTAAAGTTTAAAGTGTTTAATTTAAGAAGAAATGGTGGACAGGGACCCTATAAATGAATGACTTCCAAAGTCTTATGGGAAGGCAGAGTTGGGCAGTGAAAGCTGCCCAGAGAGGTGGTCAGTGAGTACTACTCTGTCTTCTCCTGTCCCCAAGAGTTCTTGGGGAGCAGAGCCCAACCCCAGCTGGACCAGCAAGTATAACGCAGTTTCCTTTACTGGCAGAAGAAAAAGTCAGTTGTTGGCCTCCTAGGAGCTTTAGGAATCTGCAGGGTGCTCTCTGGGAGTGACTCCTTCCAATCCAGTCATGTAATTAGACCAAACTGGTCCAATTGTTCAAAGAACTGAGAAATCCATGTCATTCCCTGTGGTTTCTGTCTGATTCCACTGTGAGTACCTCCATAGGCTGAAGCAAAACCTTGTCAGAAAGAGAAGGACCCTAAGAGAAGTGCTTCTGCTGGATTTCATGCACTTCAGGCTGGAATTGAGGCCCCTCCGTTCCTCGGAAGTCCTGGCAGGGCCCTGAGTGTCCGGACCACCTTCTGACAGGAACAGCATAGACAAAGATTAGCATCCGTCCACACGCTTTCCTCGGACAATAACCAGGATGTCCCAGCAGAAATAGCAGCCCCAAGAGAGGCTCCTCCAGCTCCAGCTCCAGCTCCAGCTCCAGCGCTGAGGCATTGTCCTTCCAGTGACAGCAGGGATTGCCTGTGCTCTTGTATTATGGGAGAAGTTGACCTCGGGCTGGGGCATCTCTGTGATCTGCGATGACTATTGACCTGCTCCAGCCTCTGTAACTACTCCTCTTCTCTTTAGCCCTGCTGTCTGACCATGATGGTGAGAAACTTATCCCGGAGAAACTACTGTGCAAGCCCCCACCCAGAGCTCCCCCAGGGCCACCAATCACAGGAAACCTCCTTGGCTGGTATCCCTGGAATAGTGATGCCCCCTGTCTTCAGGGCTCCCTATAGCATCCCTGGGAACCCAGAGCATTCACAGATTCCTAATAATATTTGGATACCCACAGAGAAATTGTTGTGTTCTCAGCATATATCCTCCCCTAATTGTAAATAAGAAACAGAAGCCAAGACCTGGTAGAGACACCGGCCCCACAGCAAAGTCTCCCCCCAGCTCTCCTCCCATGCACATTACAGTTATGTCTTTAAAAGAAGTCAATGTTGTCTTGCTATCACAACATGTCATTTCATATCAGATCAGATCATGCATATATCATGTCTTGTCACATCACATAGATGAGGAAGAGGCCAGCATTGAGTGCTGGGAGAGGGACATGGCTGGGATTCAGGAAACCTCGGCCCTACGGATGTTATACGAAGCATTCTGCCTGTCTGAACATCTGCATTGTTTTTCACGTAGAAAAATTCCCATAGTTTTTAGCAACTTTTCAAAGGATTTTGATAGGCAATATAGCTCGCAACCAGAAGTCTAGAGGTAATCCCCCAAAGTACATTAGACATTTAAGGCCATCATTATGTGGAAGTTTCCGTGGTTTACCAGATGTCCCTGTCCTCAGGGGTTAGGGAGTCTTGACCAGTTTGGGGTCTTCTTTTGATTCCCTAAGCCTCTCTTTTCCCATTTCCTGTGTCCCTCCCAGGCTTCCTATTTATCTGTGTGCACCCATTGGTCCACATTCAAATGTTTTATTTACCATTTGGGTATATTAATAGCAATAGAATATGTGTGCTTATTTCATCTGTATCCAAAGAGCATGAGACACCTACAACAAGGTAGATTTTCTTTTAAAATAAACAGCTGTCTCACACTTGTCATATTTCTCCTGATATGACAGTTTGTCTTCCCCAGCTTGCAGGCCCTGCAGCCTTTGCAAGGCACTTGCTGCCGGAGATGCCCAGTCACCCCTGTGACCCTGGGAAATTTACAGCAGTTATCTGAGCTCATCAGTGTCTAAATGGGAGGCCAAAGCTTTACCAAGTCTCTTCAGAAAAGTGCACAGAGTGGTCTCCTGTCATAAACTCCCAAATCCAGGCACAACATTGAAGTGCACAGGGGTTTCTCTTTCAATTCTTCCTGTTGTCTCATTTTTGCACAGCATCTGTTGAGGAGAGTAGCTGTGGATGCTAGTCTCTTCCCCATTAGTGCAGCAAAAACCGCAAGGCCAATCACCTCTCCAGACTGGGGATGATGCAAAAAATAACCAGCCCGACACTGGGCCTTGCTGGGCAGCTTTCAGATTTGCATAATATCTTCCACTGTTGCACAACAATGCCGCCACGTTGGCAGTGAGAGAGTAATTCACCTCAGGTCGCACAGGCAAAAACATCTTCAAAGAGATTGCACTCACCCCACATGCTAACACCTACAAAGAGCTGACCCAGAGGGTTTCTTTCTATTATAAGTTAATTCAGTGCTTATTCCATGATATCAGACTCTCAAATTTGAGAATATAAAAATCCAATCTTAATGATGACAATTACATCTTCATGAGAACTCTCAATTTAGTCTCTAGGTTTCCAGTGTAAGAAGGTAGAATTTTTAACGCGTCTCTTTAGGAGAATTATGAGATCCTAATGAATGTCAGGCTCCTATAAGATCTGCCCTTTTCTCATGTCATAATCAAAGTAATTGCAAAAGCAGCTCTATATTCTCCTTTGTCTCTCTCAAAAGAACACGATTACAGATCTAAGGAATGCCTCCCAGCATTACTCTGATGAGCTCAGAGGCTTCTTCCTCAAAAACCCAGAGCCCATAGCTGGTCCTGCGCAGCATCTCTGGCGAACTCTCAGCACCCCTACCTGAACTTACCAATGGCTGTTTATCCCTCTTTACTTCCCACGTTTAAACACCCATCCCCCTGCTTCTTCAGGTGTTTATTGATGTAGATTTTCTGGTTATGTGCTTCTGACTTCCATCAAATATCAACCCAAGGGTAACAGAAAACTGACCAAGGGAACTGCGTTTCTTCCCGGTGGCTGGTGCACTTGTCTGGCACATACATGACATCCCAGGGACACTAAAACAAGAAGAAAAACATGTGCATGCTGATGACAACATTCCACTTCTCCTCTTCTTAGTCTCAAATTCTGTTGCATATTTTGGGAAGTCCTCTGTTAAGACAGTTATATAGGGATAGTGATGACAAAGAATTGCTAATTGAAACATGAAGTCACAATTACTCATTCCATGTTGCATTGTCCTGTATCCCTTCTCCATTCTAATAAAATGGCAGCACTATTGAGTCCTCAGAGCCCCAGGGACCTTGAGACCCCATCCTTCCCACCCTTCCAATTTCTGTGCTAATAATTACAGAATAAAGTTCAGCCACTGGGACAAAGACCCATCTGCTTTATCAGAGTCAAAGTGAAACAAATTTCTAGGTATTGGCAGGCTCTGGCCTTCTGTGCAAATGCAAATGAACAGACATAAACACAAAATTACCATTCTTAGGAATTTTCAGGAAAAAAAATGAAATGACCAAGAAATGTACAGCAGACCCAGCCTCACTGGTAATTAGAGAAATTAACATTTGAACCACATACAATATTATTCCACACCAGCAAATTAGCAAAAACTTAAAAATATGAAAATTCCAAGTAATAATGAGGGTGCAGAGTTGTGAAGAGATGTATTACTCCGCGATGGGCATGTAAATTGGCCCAACCACTTTAGAAACTATTTGTAAATATCTAATAAAGGGTAAAATTTAGACACCCTAACACCCAGTACCTTTGTGCCAACATATATATTCTGTAGACCATCTTAAAATTGTGTCATAGGAGCTGTATATAAAATGGTCATAGCAAAATAGTAAGTGCAATATATCTACACAATGAAATATATTGTAATATATTCACATATAGTCCTGAAAATAAGTGAGCAGAGCTGGAAAATCAGTGTAAATAAGTAAATAAATTTTACCAACAGGGTGTTGAGCAAAAAAAAGGGGGGGGAAGCAAATTTCAGAAGAATATGTGAAATATAACACAATTTACAGGAATTTGAAAAACATGCAAATAAATACTGTATATTCTTTAGGGATGCTTAGAAGGGTAGTAGCAGCACAAAGAAATGTGTGGGTGTATATGGACAAAAGGAGCCACATGCTGACCTGACAAGCTTGGAGAAGGCCTGCATGGCGGTCTTGCAAACTCAAAGACCTAAAGTCACCACAAAGATGGTCTGAAATTAAACTTTAACTGAAAGCAATCATGGTGGGTAGTCTTTTCCTAAACCAGTAGCTTCCTGGACAAGATCAATCTTTACCTTAACTGAGCCTATTGCCTTTTTGCTTCTAAGATAAGATACCTATGAAATGTCAGAGTAACTTGTACCTTCCCTTTTCCATACCCTTGAGGCATCATAGCCAAAGGTACCTGGGCACCTGGATGGAGATTATAAATGCCTTTATTGTTATTATTATTATGTTAATTGTTGACTCTTAATTGTTCCTGCACCCACCTAAGTAAAAGAAGTATGTGTCTATCATTTTACTTTTTATTCAATCCCAGAGGTTTCCCCACTTTGCTTTCTCCCGCCCCACTAATCTATCAACAATGGATTTCGTGTCACCCACTTCTTCTCCTCTGAATGTGATGTAAAAACCAAGGTGAAAATCCATCATTCTCCAGAACATTTTCCCAATTCATTGAGATTCTGCTTCCTGGCAATTGCTGACAGTTTTGCTCAAATAAACTCACAAAAATTCTTTACGAGTTTGAATGGTTTTACTTTAACATGTGAAAACAGCAGCTCAGTATACTGGGCACACTAGACCTCCAAATAATTCAATTGATGTGCAGTATGTAGGGGCCTCAATTACTTTTCTGTTTCTTGGATGTATGTCACATAGGTGTTTATTGTATTTTTCCTTAAAGTGTTATATATGTAAAATCTTTCATGATATATTATTTTTAAAATCACAGTGACTTGACTATATGTTGAACCTCACTACACTAACCACTGCTACTATCACTCAGTTGGGTTCTGAAACTTGGGATGGTAGCCTTGCCACTGATGTAGGACAATGGGAGTGGTCACAGCCAGTGGAAGTGAAGTGAGAAGGTCTAATAGTTAAAATGGACATGGTCCACTGGTCCTTCAGAGAGAAGGTCAGTGGCTCCTCTTCACAGAATAAGAAGGCCATGAATGTAAAAGGAAAAGAGAAAACATGGAACACTCAAGAGTGTTGTTTAATGTTTCTGAGAACTTAGCTGAATTCTCCACCGAAGGGAAATTTACTCTTGTTACTGACCCTTCTGGGTCAGGGACCCAGACCCAGGTCCCTATGTGCATGCAGCTCACACAGCCCATGAGATGGTGTAGGCCTTAAGCGACGCTATATTTTGGATGACAGGATGGTGCCATTGTGACACTGAAATAAGTTTTCAGGATCCAACCAGCAAGGCTGCGACTGGGAAGCACCGCTGGTCCTCCTGCTCCAGGCACTGCTCTTCATGTTAGGGGCCCGAGAGGGGGAAGGCTGCGGCACCAGATTTAAAATTTACAATTTAAAAGTACTTATTCTTCCACCATCAGAACTAACTACACAGAAGGGCTAATTGCTTTCTGAGATTTTAATGGCTCTGAAGCACGGGGCATCATGCCAGGAGAAGAAAGTAAAGGTAGAGAGATGGGGTAGGTATATGTGTGTGTGTGGGGGGGGGGGGGTGAGGGGAGCAGAATCCAGAGTAAAAGACACCTATCCCACAGGTGAAACACTTACAGAGAAGAACGTGATCATCAAGAGGTACAAATGGAAAGGATGGCAGAGATCATGGTAATATGAATTTTTGGATTGGAACCCGAATTCTTTGTCTGCTGGAATCAAAGAATGAATCCATGGACAGAAAGTGGTATAGCAAAGGTGGAGATTTATTAAAGAACAAGTATAGACTCCCACATAGGGAGAGGGAAAGAGTCCCACAGAACTGACTCCCATGTAGGGAGTGGGAAGAGTCCCCCTGGGTTCCCTTTCCCTATGGCTTTTTTGGTTGCAGATCCTGGTGCCTGATGTTCCCTCTGATTGGTCAATAATCCCCTTTGAATTGGTTACTATAGTAACTCCTGGGCTCAAAGTTTGAACCTCACATGGGACATGTGAGGTTCACCCTCCTTCTTCCCCCTTGTTCCCCTATTTCCTTTGGGCTTTCTTCTCCTTCTGAGTGAAGGACTTCCTTCTCTTTATTTTATAAATATAGACCTTTCTTGGCTACTTCCAGCCCCTTGTCTCATGGAAATGTACCTGTTGCTGCTCCCTTGTCTTGTGGAGATGTGACTGTACCCTATGTGCACCTGGCTCCTTGTGTGATGGAAATGTACCTTCTCCCAGTCTGTAGCCCCGTGCTTTTCCATGGACCTCAATTCTAAAAATCTCTAAGCTGCCTGTGTTTCCCCAAATTCCTGCTTCAATGGAAGACCAGGTGCAGCCATGGAGGGCCAAGATACAGAATCCAAATTTGACTTATGGTAGGTGTGGGCTATTGAGCTGTTACTGGGAGGCACTAGGGTAACCCAGAGCTTAGAAAGATCTCTCTACACTGCCTCTTCTGCTGCACTGTCTTATGCAATTTGTTTCTCGTTACTTTGCCTGTGCATACTTCACTACACATGAATGTGAAACAACTGAATAGGGCCCAGGAATCTGAAGACACAGTAGGCACTTAATACTCAGTGAGCAGGTCAAGAAACCAGCCAGCGGGTTGGAAAGCAAACTCACTTCCCTAAAGAGGGAGACATCCATGTCCTCAGCCAATGAGTCAAATAAGCTTTGGGCAAGTGATTTCCAATTATAGTGAGGTATTAATCTGAAATGAAATGAGCCACCAAATCAGCGTGGGTTTAACAATCCAGACTGATTGGCTAAACACTCTCTAAAGCAGTGGTTCTCAACATGTGGGTTGTGACTCCTTTGGGGGTCGAATGACCCTTTCACAGGGGTCGCCTAAATACATCTTGCATATCAGATATTTACATTATGATTCATAACAGTAGCAAAAATTATGAAGTTGCAATTAAAATAATTTTATGGTTGGGGATCACAACATGAGGAACTGTATTAAAAGGTTGAGGCATTAGGAAGGTAGAGTCTAAAGGCTTTGGAATGTTAACACAAAGAAAACCATTGAAACCTGTAAAGAATTTTTGAGTTTATTTGAGCCAAACTGACATATGCTGGTAAGCAGAACCTCAACAAATTGAGATAATTCTCCAGAGAATGGCAGGTTACATCTGTATTTATACACTAGAGGCCCTGTGCATGAAATTAATTGGGCTAAATGGGCAGTCAGACATCCCTTTCACAATCCAGGACTGCTAGTTCCTGACTTCTCACCTGCTGATTGCCCCTAACCACTCTCCTGCCAGCCTGATCAACACCTAACTGCTTCTGTGCTGGCCTGATTGCCCCTAACTTCCCTCCCCTTGCCAGGATGGTCCCCCACAACTGTCCTTCCCTGCAGGCCTGGGTGCTCCTGAACTGCCCTCCCCTGCAGTCCTGGGTCCCTCCCAACTGCTCTCCCCTGAAGGCCTTGGTCCCTCCCAACTGCCCACCTCTGCAGGCTTGGGTCCCTCCCAACTGCCCTCCCCTGAAGGTCTGGGAACCCCCAACTGCCCTCCCTTTCTGGCCATCTTGTGGCGGCCATCTTTGACCACATGGGAGCAGCCATCTTGTGATGGTCAATTTGCATATCACTCTTTTATTAGATAGGATTGCAATCAAAGGAGGGATATAGGTAGGTTACATGAAATTCATTGATGATGGATTAAGGAGGTCTGATAAAGCAAAGCGGTAGGTGAGGACCCCTTGGATTGGATAAAAATAAAATGATGGACACATACTTAGGTGGGTGCAGGAACAATTAACATGATAATGAAGGAATTTGTGGTCTCTGTCTTGGCACCCAGTACATTTGGTTGTGCCCCAGGGGCTCCAGAAAAGGGAAGTTA
Source organism: Murina feae (assembly GCA_004026665.1). NCBI lineage: Eukaryota > Metazoa > Chordata > Mammalia > Chiroptera > Vespertilionidae > Murina > Murina feae. Next base: position 28,345 of record PVJC01003334.1, read on the forward strand.
CAAGTTACCCAGACATTTCAAGGGTATGTTATCATAGATGCAAAAAGACAGATAGGCTCAGTTAAGGTAAAGGTTGACCTTGTCAGTAGAGATACAGGCCTAGAATGTAACTACCCACCATAACTGCTTTTGAGGTTTAATTTCAAATCATCTTTTGTGGTTACTTTAGGTCGCTGAGTTTGAAAGACCACCATGCAGGCCTCCCCTGAGCATGTCAGGTCAGCATGTGGCCCCTTTCATCCACAGGAAGATGCCAAGTGAAAAAGCAGACTAGTCTTCCAACTGTTGAGAGTCGATCCCTGTGGTGCCACGCCTGGCCACAGGATGCCAGAAAGTGACACATGTCCTTCCTCAGCACAGAGGAGGAACCCAAGAGGAAAAGAAAACACAAAAATGGAGTCATCTAAATATTCCGACTGAAGTCTTAGTACAAATATCTTCAAGGAAATGTTGAGCACCTTATCCTCTGCTCTTCACATTAAATAGGAGTAGGGCTCCTGTTCACTTGAGGTCTGAGGAAAGGTAGAGTGCAAGCATCTTCAAATTCTTAAGTATTACCTAGTTTCTCCTGGGAAGCCTCTGATTTTGAACCTCTCCCTTCAGGCTGCTTTGATACAGTTCAGTCCAGTTTGGCAGAAACCTCCTGGGTTTGTACTATGGTTCCAACACTCTCCAATACCATAGTCCTGGGCACATTAATAAATCTCCCTGGAACTCAGTTTCCTCATTTAAAAAGTGGGAAAGGTAATGAGATCTACCTTGTTTGGGCTGAAATGAAGATGAAATGAATGCTGAGTGCTTGACAGTAACTCCAAACAAAACCATTGCACCTCATTAGTGATGTGTGTGTGTGTGTGTGTGTGTGTTTTCAAGATGAAGACAAGTGCATTTTATTTCACACCACAAAACAAGCAATTTAATAACACCTAACTGCAGATATACTTAGTCTCCCTCAAATATGTTTTGGCTGCTAGGGTTTGGAAATCTATCTTGCAGTTTTAACTCTCATGCAGTTTTTGGCCTCATGCCATGATCTTTACTGTTCTTCAGTAGCTATTTCTTATTGCAAGAGATTGAACTCTATCTGAGCTCCTCTATCCATAGGGTCCATACACATGGATTTGTTAACCTCCATAGAAATAAAAGGAAGTTAAAACAATTAAATTGAAATAGCAAATAATTAGCATGTGTATGTTTTTGAATCCTATTTCCTTTTAGTAAATTTTAACAACAATAAAAATGTGATATTGAATGATTTTATTTAATACTTTCCTTTTTTGATTTTATCAAATTAATTATACACAGAGTCTGAGTCACAAAGAACTGTAACCTCCTCAATACTTGGACCACAGGGGACCAATGCTAGTGAGATAAAGCTGTCAGATACTCTGGGCCTCATAACTTGTATTTAGAAGTTGCACTGAGAGATAAAATGGTGGCAGAGTAAGTGGATGCTGCAAGGACATGCTCCCAGAAACAAACTAGAATTACAACTAAATATAGAAAATTTTCCTGAATAACAACAGGTTGGTAGGAGAGAACCCTGATACCCAAGGACCAAA